>JAWPHD010018188.1:0-41036 GCA_037043455.1 Cyrtodaria siliqua | reverse complement strand
CTCCCGAATACTCTAAAAACAGTTAACTCCCCTTCTGGAGATAGTCTGCTAGCCCAATCACTTTACCTGTACATGTTTTGTAGATAACTGAATTGTTGTTTACCGCTCATCACCACATTCTTTATGTTATAACGAGCCGCCCCAGAGAGAAAGGGAAGGAAACATAGGGTATCGGGAACCCTGACCTCTTTTACTATCGAATAGACAATTATGGAATTTTTAGGACAGACTCTCATACACGGGACAGCCCAGTTTACGTCCCTCTCCAAAGGACAAGGCTAGGGAAAATGAAAATGTCTCGCCTAAGGACACAGCGAATTACCTAGTGGTACCAAAGCGGTTTGAAACCCTGACCTCCAGATTAGGAGTAAAACATGCTACCCACTGGGCCACAGCGACCCACCAAAACAGTTCAAATACACCTTAAAATAAAGCTTAAGGAGAATTCTGTGTCCTTACTAATTGAAAATCAAACTTTGTTTCACTTGAGATTTCTATTCCACAATTTTAGAGCAACATCTGTTAATAATGCATTTGTTTTTTCTGTGTTAAAAAGCTTTAAATCAAAACACAAGATAAAAGGCATAGTTAACATAAAACACAATATGTATCTATTCTATCACATGGCACAAATTCTTTGTGTTCATTGGTTGAGCAATTCTTCTTCCGATTTGTTAGATTAAAACTGGACCCGGTAGCTTGACATACAAATATACGTCTGATTGGTTAAAAAACACTTGTCATCTCACATCTAATTGGTTTACATATTTGCACTTCACTTCACTTGTATTGTTATTGGTTAAAACCTGATTATCACTGATTTGATTGACTGAGACACTTTTCACAAAATATGTAAATGTTTGTTTTTTAATTTCTCAATATATCACTTGTGGTATTGTGTGAAACTGTGGTCATGACGCCCCAGCCTGCTCTATAGCCCTATCCAGTTCCTTAATTTGGTCTGGAGTATCGTCATTATCAAGTACTAAGGGTGCTGAAGTCCGTTTTAATTTTGGTGATTCTAACTCAGAGTCATAAGATATTTTAGAATTGAGCATTTCCTCTTTCACCTTCTTGCCAAAGGCCCGCCCAAGTGAACCCTGCAACAAATATAAATGTTTTAGAAAATATGCCATTCAAATGATGTAATAGGTAAAATAAAAGTACATAATTTACCTTGTTGATATCAAATGTTTTTCTAGTCACCGTTTTTTTTTAAAGGAGACACAAAGGATGTTTATTAAAGGATGTTTTATTAAATAGCTATTTTGGAAAACAGATCTATATAGAAGTAAGGGTTTGCAGTAACAGAGCTTAACTTATTGCATCTTATCTACATTAACAAATTAAGTCTCTTACCCGGAGGCTGAGCCTGGATTTGGAGTGACTGTTGTTAAGGGGACCGTGCTTCAATGACTGACCACTGGTCACTCGCTTCAGCACTATCTCTTCTCTGAAACAAGAATGCGGTATTATTTATTATTATAATTTGTTTGTTAAATTCAAAGATTTGGCATAATAAAACAATTTGCTTGTTTCAACGAACCCAATATTGATCACCAACCTAATCTTTTAAGAAGAGCTTTCCTTGCCTAATTAGAAATCCATTTTTCCTGCAAACAAATAAAAGCACATCTAGATAACCTGTAAAAATGTCAACAAGTTAAAATAACGTTATGTCAGAGTGAACCATCACATCATTTTACTTTTTTTATTCTAACTTCAAATTAAATATACAAACACTTTCAGGTCTGACTTGTGGTGATACAGTTTGTTTGTGCGACAAATTCTCCTGGAGTTTCTCTCGAGGGCAAACTGTTGTTTCTCACGAGGCAATCTGTTTTTAATGTATTAAATTTACTAATAGTAAAATTGTTTAATTTCTAGATATAAAGTCAATTTGAAGTCATTCAAGTCTGATTTTTATGTGTCTGCGCAACACCTTATTTAATACAGTACCTGGCAGGTTTGACTAGAGTTTCCAATTCCGTGGCAAGATGTCTGCGTATGTAGAGTTTTGACGGAGGAATGCCCAGACAGGAGGCAAGGCTGTCGGCAGTGAACGTAGGTTCTAGCACTATCAACGCACCATGAACACCCGATTCTTTTAGGTTTTCTGCAAATTCCTGAAATTTTAAGTGCATACATTTTTTTATTTTTTTTTTGAATTGCATTAAAGCCTTTATTTTAAGGGGGTATCAAAGTTATTAATCTTCCCTAAGGTCCTCTAAAGTGAAAAAAATAATTGTTTGGACTCAAATTTAAACAAATATTCTTAAACTTTCTGACTATGCACCTTCGTATTAGGAATACTCAAAAGAAACTAAATTATTGAAATACATCCAAATTATAATTATATATTTCAAAGAAATTAAAAAAAATCACTGAAAAATGCCAATGTAGATTAATATTGCCCCCTTTATCATGGAAATAGATGTCTGCTTTTAGAGGTACTTTACAAAGTGCAAAAGCCATACTGGTGTAAATGGTAGCAAATGTAAATAGAGCTCTTACCTCTAAGTCTATATTCTGCACCCACTCTATGACACGTTGGTTTGTCCACACTATAGGGTCTGTGAACGTAACATTGCACTCTGACCGTCGCTGAGCAAGCACCTGCAACAACAAATGCTGTGATTATCTGGAGTACCATTTCTCATACACGCTATACATCACAGAAAGTAGGTAACTTTTGGATATTACAAAATGTTCAAAACAAGAGCACCACCTAGTGGGGCTTATACACCCATTGTTGGCAAGGTTAAGTTCCAGGTTAAACTTTTTTCAAAGGAAAATAATTAAGAAATATGATTCAGAGAGTTATGGGCCTTTATCAGATGTATTTATTGGATCATGCTGAAGGTGTGTACAAGGTAGCAGTTGTCAGGTAGCAGTCAACGGATGGACGGATGGAAGGACAGCACCGCGACATAATACATTCCTACAGGCGAATAAAAATACTGAAAAGGTGCATCAAAATAATCTGACCAGAATCCCTAAACAATGTCTAGTGGTAGAACCCTGGGCCCAGGATTGAAAAGTCATGGGTTTGATCCCCGTCTTGACCACATGTGTTGTGTCCCTTAGCAAGACACTTTATCTGCATTTGCTTAGTACTGGTTCTACCCAGGAAGACATCGAAAGTGATTAAAATAAGTTCAGAAAGCTTTCGTTACAATCAATTTTTTGCATCTCCACTTCATGTTCTTATGATCTACAATATGTATAAGAGTTAACCACTAAATATATATAATGGACTGTTCTTTCTTTGAACTAAGCCCATTCCATTTATGTGACAAAGGGGTGTTTTGGGGAAAATGACTGATCAGCAGATGGACATTGTACACCCCCATCAGCCTGTGAGTTACTTGCAGGCTGATTAACTCACAGGCTGACACAATCCTGATCAGCCTGCGAGTTACTCGCAGGCTGATCTGCGTTTACTATGGACGCAAAGGCTATTATAGTCATGCTTAGCGGGTTAAGAGTTAACTGGAAATGCGTCTGAACCAGATATATGGAAGGACAATTGTAAAACTATATGCCCTCTCTACTACACAGCAGGGCATAACAAACAACTAACACAATTTCAAGTCATCTCTGCCTCATAGAAATAATACTATACTACTCAAAATTTGCTAAGGATCACTTTTTTTGCTGTCTAAATTTCTTGCTGAAATAAATGGCATTATTTCTATTTTATATGAAATTATTTAGGGCAGTGTATGGTCATGTGATCTCATGACTTGATTCAAATTGTGGAATTGTTGAAGTATCAATGAAATTAATATCGTTATTGTGAATTAATTTCTAATAAAATTATATGCAAGAATAAAAGTGATCCTTAGCAATTTTGAGTAGTATAAATCACCCATAAAAGTGACGTAACTAAATTAAAACCAATACCTAAGTGATCAAATTCATAAACTAAGAAAACAAAAGTCCCTGTAAAATACACCAAACAACTCTTTTTTTTTAAAACCTTTGTTATCAATATACAATATCGATAGTTATCAATATACAATATCGATAGTTATCAATATACAATATCGATAGTTATCAATATACAATATCGATAGTTATCAATATACAATATATCGATAGTTATGAATATACAATATCGATAGTTAAACCTTTGTTATCAATATACAATATCGATAGTTAAACCTTTGTTATCAATATACAATATCGATAGTTAAACCTTATTATGTTCATAAGGATGAATGAAAAATCAACTAGAAAATAGGACACGGACGACATACTTTAGTTTTAAACTTTTTTATTTTACATCGATTGTAACGAAAGCTCTATGAACTTATTTGAACCACTCTCGATGTCTTCCTGGGTAGAACCAGTACTAAGCAATGCAGATAAAGCGTCTTGCTCAGGGACACAACGCATATGGCAATGGCGGGAATCGAACCCACGACTTTTCGATCATGGGTCCAACGCTCTACCACTAGACCACTGCGCTCCACAAACCATAAACATACTTTAGCACTGCAGGTCACATAAAAATTGAATTAACGAAAATTGAACAGATCGAGGGACAGATGGACAAGTTTACCACTATCGAGATGGGGCATAATAAACAACTGGGATATCCAACAGTCATGAACAATCTACCAAATAAAAAAAATCCCCTGAATACCTCTTTATCAAAAGCCAGTTTCCGTAGCAATTGCACAGAATGTAGAATACTGGACTGGTGGAACTTGCGATGAATTTCAAGATGTTTCTCCATGTCCTTGCGGGACAGACTGTTCAACATCCGTCCATCAACAAGGTTGCTCTCGAACTTGGACGAGTATTGTGGGAGACCGATGTCATGAAGCCACTTGTTAGCGACCCACGTATGATCTAATGCTGAACACTTCGGGCATGGTCTGAAATGCATAAAATAATGTGTTAAAGAGACACACTGCAATCTGAAAGTATTTATCATGCATTCAAATAAGCACCTTCGTGATTAATCAAGTTTTATTTTCTCATAATTAGTCTACACCTTGTTAAATATATTAATGGTGCAATATTATCAAAAAAAGTTGTACACGCAAAAAAAATTTGCTTTGAACTATTCATACAATTATTACCGGTATTAACCCTTTCGCTGCCAAATTAATAGGCAAATGTACTCCCCAGTGCCAAATATTTTTACAGAGATTCCTGATAATTGGGTGTAATTGGGAAAACGGCCATAACTTCGTTATTTAAAGACATATCAACTTCAAATTTGAACAGGACATAGATATATACATAAACTTCAATAATATATCAAAAAAAAAAAAAAAATATCATAATTTTATCATTCATATCAGTTTAATTAGGTGAATATATGTAAAATATCAAAAGAAAATATCACTCATTTCTTCGTCAGAATCTGTTTCATAATCGCCACCTTCACCATCGTTGTCGTAGCAAATCATTTGCAGAACTTGCGCTCCTGTAAATGTTGGCACCTTTTTTGAGGAAGCCATTTTGTGTCTCGAAATCCCTATACAATTTGTCCTTTCATTTAAGTTTTAACATACACATATGCCGAAATTCCTTTGATTAAAATTAGTTTCTTGCAAACAAACAACCTCATTTTGAAATCGGGGGAATTCCCGGTGTCGTCGTTAGGAAAACAGTGTCATATGAATAGCACAAAACATTTGACGTACCAGGGCGACAAAAGTCGCCTTCGGCAGTCTGCCTAGCAGTCGACAAAAGTCGCCATCGGCAGCGAAAGGGTTAACCCTTTTGCTGCCACCTTCGAAAACATTGATTTTTCGACAATTAACGACCAATATCAACATGCACGCTATGTGAAAGCTGATCTGGGTTAACACTCTTCGCTAACCGGTAAGTATGCTTTCCATAACACTTTTTATATAAAATATATCCGGAAGGTTTTAATTCGAATTTTAACAGACGACATTTGAAATTTGGCAGCGAAAGGGTTAACGATTTGCAAATGTGCAAGTTCTGAGGCAAACTATAGAAATGCTGCGGTTTTCAAAGAAATAAGATTGCAGTGTGTCCGTTTGACGTCCTACCTTCCATTAGACATTATGTACTACATCTCTGACGAATACTGAAAGAATCACTTCTTCCATCCAACTGACAACAGCAACTAAGCACTGTATAAGTAGTTTGGACATTTTACTTACCCGTCTGTCGCCAGATGGCGCTGTTCCTCAATGGCCAGACGGAGCTTTTTGCGATGTAACGGGTGCTTGATCTCCAGAGCTGATGCGAGATCACTGTCACTCATACCCAGCAGTACCTGAAGTAGGCAGATTCAGAATCATGTAGATAATACACAAATGTTTATACATGTCTAAATCAGTCAGTCAAAATACCTATAGTTGTTATTTTCTTTCCAATTTCCACAATTTTTAATTAAATAGTGAGTAATGAACTCAAAATCATTTTATGTTTATTCAGCTATGGGTGTTATTTTAATTGTGCATTTGTATTAAAAGGGACTTGCATACATTCATTTGTTCTTTGTTTCGATTTTTCTGAAAATCTATTGTTCAGCAGAAGATAGGTTAAAAAAAGTTTATAAGCCATATTTAAACACCATAATCTTGAAGGCTGGGGAGTCTGAACATTGTCTTGTTGCAGTGAGAGTGTGTGCCAATTATTTTAAAATCCCTCATCCCTCAATGAATGTGAGAGTTTCTGGAACAGACATTGACGGACAGATGGACGGATGGACGGACGGACGGACAAAGTCTAGCAAATATTAATTCTGAAAAAAACAAGAGGTCAATGACCTTGAAGCTCTACTGATAGATTTTGATAGCTAGATCAGCATTCCTGTGAAGTTTCATAAAAATATGCCACTGGCAGCCATGTTTAATGTTGAATCAAAATAATTTTCGACAAGGATCAACATCTTGTCATGCTGATCATTTCATAAAAAGTCCCATATCAATATCACTTATAGTTTTCAAGAAGTAGTTGCTACAAACTTATTTGTGGTGGCCATCTTGAATTTCCGGGGGACCTGAAATTGTGCTAGGACCAACTAGACATCAAGAGCAACATTCCTGTGAAGTTTCATGAAAATCCGTCAAGTAGTTTCAGAGGAGTAGCCGCTACAAATATTTACTATACAAACTCTATGTAAACAAAGATGGCCACTGGCGCCCATGTTTAATGTTGAATCAAAATAATTTTCGACAAGGATCAACATCATGTCATGCTGATCATTTTAGAAAAAGTCCAATATCAGTATTACTTAAAGTTTTATAGAAGTAGTCGCTACAAACTTTTTTTTTAAATCTGTTTTTAGGCATGTTTTTACTATATAACTCTATGTAAACAAAGATGGCCACTGGCAGCCATGTTAAAAGTCGAATCAAAATAATGTTCGACTAGGATCAACATCATGTCATGCTGATCATTTTAGAAAACGTCCCATATCAATATCACTTACAGTTTTCAAGAAGTAGTCGCTTCAAATTTATTTATTTTAAATCTATTTTTAGCCGTGGCGGCCATCTTGAATTTCCGGCCAGCCTGAAATTTTGCTAGGATCAACTAGACATCAAGAGCAACATTCCTGTGAAGTTTCATGAACATCCGTCAAGTAGTTTCAGAGGAGTAGTCGCTACAAGTTTTTACTATATAACTCTATGTAAACAAAGATGGCCACTGGCAGCCATGTTTAACGTCGAATCAAAATAATGTTCGACTAGGATCAACATCATGTCATGCTGATCATTTTAGAAAAAGTCCCATATCAATATCATTTATAGTTTTCAAGAAGTAGTTGCTACAAACTTATTTTTTAAAAATCTATTTTTAGCTGTGGCGGCCATTTTGAATTTCTGGCCAACATGAAATTTTGCTAGGATCAATTAGACATCAAGAGCCACATTCCTGTAAAGTTTCATGAAAATCCGCCAAGTAGTTTCAGAGGAGTAGTCGCTACAAGTTTTTACTATATAACTCTATGTAAATAAAGATGGCCACTGGCAGCCATGTTTAATGTCAAATCAAAACGATTTTTGACAAGGACCAACATCATTTCATGCTGATCATTTTAGAAAAAGTCCCATATCAATATCACTTATAGTTTTCAGGAAGTAGTCGCTACAAACTTGTATTTTAAAAATCTATTTTTAGCTTTGGTGGCCATCTTGGATTTCACATCAACATGAATTTTTGCTAGGATCAACTAGACTTCATGGGCAACATTTCTGTAAAGTTTCATGAATATCCATCCAGTAGTTTCAGAGGAGTAGTCACTACAAATAAAAGTTTACGGACAGACAGACAGACGGACGCTGCACTATGGCATAAGCTCCGCTGATCTCTGATCAGTTGAGCTAAAAACTGGAGGCAAGGCTCTTTAATAGGCCCATACGAATCACATCAGTAAAGTCGGGTATAACAACTTTGTTGTGATATTTGTCAATTAAGACACTTTCAACTCTTTACAAAAATCTCTGGTGAGTTAAATTTCATTGTTTGTTGTCTTTGATAATTGAATTGAATTGAATTGGATTTTATAGTCGCACCAACAGCTAAGGTTATATGGCGACTTTCCAGCTTCCACTGGTGGAGGAAGACCCCAGGTGCCCCTCCGGGCAATTTTCGTGCACATGCGGGTACCTGGGTAGAACCACCGACGTACCGCAAGCCAGCTGGATAGTTTCATCACTTAAAGATTCCTAGGCCCCTGATAATTTAAAATCAGAAACCAAACATGAAACAGAAAGTATCGCAAAACCAACCTTGCCACTTTTTATATTTGTAGCACACTTCTTGCCGTACATGGGCATATTTAATACGATCTCAAGCCATGCTAGAACCTGATTGGCCTTCCAGGTGGACATGTGACTCGATTTCAGTTGGTCGACAATCTTCAATTTTTCCTGGTAGTTCTCCGGATTAAGCAATGTTATTCTGGTATTGGCAGGTAATTCTGAAATCATTATAATATTCTGGTATTGGCAGGTAATTCTGAAATCATTATAAATATTTTTAACACACTGCAACAAGAATTCTGCTATCTCATTAGCCAACATTTGGTGTCCATGGTTAACAGTTACATCACAATTTCTTGTTTTGTGATCCAAGGGCACTTTCATTTAATCATACATACAACTTCTAGCAATATGAACTCCATACAAATTAATATTAAATATTAATGATTTAACAAAACAAAATGCAGAGACCTTCAGTTTTCCAGACCAAATATTTTCATAAATTTAAAAAGTAACATGCAGCTCAATTAAATACATGCGCACAATTCATAGGAACATAAAAGGACATATGGCAAACTTGAAGGTTTTATCAAGAATTAAAATTAGCATCTCGATTTATTAATCTAGTACCATGTTGACTCTAAACCTGCTTGCATATAATAATATAAAAGTTTGCATTTCCTTTTGTTCATCTTTTTAAATATATTATTGGTGGGGGGGAGGGGGAAAATCGAGTTTCGAGTGGGTTGGGCATGGGGGCGTGTGGATGGGGGTGTGTGGGGATGGGGGGTGGGGACAACATAGCTTTAAGTCTATGAATGGACCAAAAAAACAACAGAAATATGTACAAAAAGAAGAAAAAACAGGTTTCGCGTGGGTTATGCGGGGTGGGGTGCAACATAGCTATAAATCTAGAAATGGACCGTAACAACACAGAAATATGTAAAAATAAATAAACAAATATCGGGCTTCAAGTGGGTTTGTCTGACAATTAATATTAAAGTAGATATCCCGCCAACAACAGCCGAATCTTACAAAATATGTACACTTTTTCTAAACCTACTGATGACGAAGCATATATATATATATATATATATAACTTACATTCAAACTATATACCGGTAGACACAATATAAACGGCTTTAACCAGCCGGTCTAAACCCCAAAGCTGGAGCATCGAATTAATAGTTACCAACTCATAATTCGTTTTACGCATATTCAATCACGGGTATTTTAAGAACCCATTAATAAATCTTTACTTTTAATTGGCATATATACATTATTATATGACCTGAACACCTGAATAGAGTTTTGATAAACGGCTTTGTTGTGCCATTATTTGGCTGGTTAGTTTCTTTAATGATTGAACAAATACAAGTTATGTGAAAAACTAACAAGAAACCACGAGTGTTTTATAAATCAAGATTGGCATGTGTACCTTTAAGCCCGTTATGACAGTTTTCATTTGTATTTGAATTGACTCCAATTACTCTCAAATCACGTCTAGTCTCTGAACCGAGTCAATTAATTCAAATTAATGATATATTTCTAGAACAATTTACGACTCCTTCTCACCGTCCGTCTCTTCTGCTGGCAAGGCTAGAGACCTTCTCGTCTTCCCTCGTGAGAACACCTTCGATATCGAGCCCAGACTGATTCTCTTCTTCTTCTTTGTCTCGCTCGACGTGTCCAGACTGTCTCCAGATTTGTTGTTGTCGTTGATGTCATGGTTGTGATGTTGACTCTCCAGGAATTGGTTTAGGGGAGTAAAGGAGTTGTTTCTGTCACGTTTGCTCATGATTTTTGGTGTACTTGTCGGCACTGCAATGGTAATGGTATATGAAAATCTTCTTGTGTGGCACAGGAATGTAGCTAGAAAATGAAGTTTGCAAAAATGTAATACAGCACAAAAACTATCACCCATCCAGGAAGGTCCAGGCATGCTCCAGAAAAGAAATTGCTGAAAGAATTAGATATGGTGCATTTTCAGGCCACCCTTGGGACATTATAAGAGTTTAAAATATGCTAATCTTTAAGTTTATAACATGAGGAAAAATTAACATCACAACTTTACCTCTAACCCCTACTCCCATTTTGTTTTTATTCTTTTTATTGAAGGTTTAAAAGAATTTGAAATTATGTGCACAATGTCGTTTTTGGTTTAAGGGACATGGGGCGGATCCCTTTTAAAAAGGAAAATTCGTAAACCTAAAATTGGCAGAAGATAATTTGCTTTGTTTTTATTTATTTTTTCAAAGTTTTTACATTTAATCAAGAACATGTTATGGGTGGGCCACTAACAAACTAACAATTACATTATAATAATTTGTTGGCAGGGGAATTATATCCAATTAAAGGGGCAAAAACATTTTATTTTTTGACAAGAGCATGGGGCCTTGCAAACGAGTACCCCACGACGATATGCACATTTCCATTTCATAATGATGCTTCTAACAAAGTTTGATAAAAATCCATATAGATTTTTCTGAGAAAATGTTCAAGGGGCCAGAACTCCATCAAAAATCACTGAACCAGAATCACAAGATGATATGCGCATCTCCACTTCATACTGATGCTTCTCATAATGTTTTCGTGAAGAAACAGCGCGGAAAATATTTTTGTGTGAAAATATTCAAAAGACCAGAACTCCGTCAAAAATCATCAAAACAAAACCCCACTATGATATGAGCACAACCCACTGACCGATCAACAAATTCACTCCTACATATCCCTGCAGAAATATATGAACACTGGCGCATGATAAGAATTTGACTATTTGGGAGAGAGATATTTTACTTAAAGCTACAGAGTCCCTATATCAATCGATTTCTTCTTTGTAGGCATGTCTTTATTTGTAACTTCATGTTCACCAGCTCATGTCGAAATCGGGTATTTAAGTGAGCAAATATAGCGCAGGAAATCATTTACTGTATATTCATCGACCAGTGCACATCGTACCTATACACAGGTAACAGTAATTTTTACAGAAAAAAATAATCTTTCGGGGCTCGAACACACGACCTTCTGATTTCAAATCCGGTGCTCTACTGAACTACAACGCTACTTGAGAAAATAGTATACTAACTATCATATATTATGAGGCAAAATAACTTAACAAATTTGAACGCAACTAAAGATGGATCAATAAATATGTAGTCCATATTGTCGCACGTGTAAATTAACATTGCCTGGTGTAATACTGTATGTTAATATGAAACTAATACTTCGCCTCAAATCAACCAAATCTCGACTTGTTATTTAGTACTTGATGAGTTTGTGTGCCTATTTAGTATTAAAAATGCTACAACATACCATAAAATAGCAGTGATCTAGTGGTTCAACTTACATCTTTCAAAACTTACAAGTGCAAGGCTGTGGTTCAAATCCCATTCCGGGAAACTATTTTTTTTATCAGATATATTCTGGAGCCGTATATTTATCGATGTTACCTGTACGGAGGCTAAATAAAAATGTGAAATTTTACGCATCAATTTCTGCTTATATACCGACTTTTGGGGTGTTCGTCGATTTGAAACTACTTCACACATGACTCATTCATATTCATGAGTTATTACCAGTTAAAATAGAGACTATTAATAGATCATATTTTGTTTTCTGTACCTCAATCTTGTGAGTGCAAGTAATGAAATATTAACAACTATATTACCAAGGAAACACTCCTCCTTTGAGCTGTCATTTGCCGACTGTGGTGGGGTGTCATATGGGGGCAGGTCGTCGCTGGTGGGCGTGTGGGAATCTAGACTTTTGGGGGTGCTGGGCAGCTCCAGTGTGTAGAGGTGACTCCGGGCGATCTGATCACTCAGCTAGGAAGAGGAAAAACATAAATATCATGACACTGTTTAGCGATATACTCTCAAATAGCTTAAGGGCCATGTTTTGATTGGGGTTAATTTTTAAATTGCTGTTATAGAACAATGATTGTCTTTTTGCAATTTTTAACTTTAGTTGTATACTTTTTACAACTGTTACGTGTCAAAAAATGTATTAACTTTTTATGTGTATATAAATCCAGAATAATAAGGATTAAGTATTTGTTATTGTTCTTTTTTGTGGTCCTTCAATTATTTTGAAGAGTATACCGGTAATACAAAATTGTCATGTGTTTTAAATACAAATCAGTGCATGTCATATAGTGATCTCTAAATATAATTTGTTATACACGGTATCATTTTAGCATTAACAAGATTTAAAATAAGGCAATGAAAAGGATCTCTTACAGGGGTGTCATTAACTTTATAAGTAAGCGGTCCACAGAGCAGAGTAGCCTGGTATTTTGATCGATACATGTATAAAATACTAGTAAACGTATTCGTAGTAGCTGAGTTTGTAATTCAATTCAATTCAGAACGTAAGTATTGAAGACAATTTGGGTGAGAAAAATAAAATCTGTCATATTATTGTATGTCATACAGTAATTTTTTTATAATGCAAAACTATTATAACTAAGCTTTAAAAGCACTTAACCCTTACCCTGCTAAGAATGTATTGAATTTGGACCCTTCCATTTATGATACAAAGGGGTGTTTTGGTTAAATGACTGATGAGCAGCCAGTAGTGTAAACCGTGATCAGCCTGCAAGTTACTCTGGGTTTACACTGGATGCAAAGGCTATTGTAGTCACCCTTGGCAGGCTAAGAGTTAAAATAGTTTTGCCTTTATTTTTTATTAACCAGAAGATTAATAGATGCTCCCCAAAGTGAATGCTTTGCGTGAATGAAGTCGTAGATGAAGTCAGCTCCAGAATGAGAAAATGTACAACAATAAATTACAAAGGGCAGTAACTCAAGGGCGTTTCTTAATAGCCAGTAGGCGGGTGATTTACCCTCCTACTTTGGTTAGTTGACTGACTACTTTTAGCAGTCCTCAATACAACAACATAAGGAAGAACTAAAAATAACCTGGCTACTTTTAGCAGTCCCCAATACAACAACAAAAGGAAGAACTATAAATCACGTGGCTACTTTTAGCAGTACCCAATACAACAACAAAAGGAAGAACTACAAATAACCTGGCTACTTTTAGCAGTCCCCAATACAACAACAAAAGGAAGAACTACAAATCACCTGGCTACTTTTGGCAGTCCCCAATACAACAACAAAAGGAAGAACTACAAATCACCTGGCTACTTTTAGCAGTCCCCAATACAACAACAAAAGAAAGAACTACAAATCACCTGGCTACTTTTAGCAGTCCCCTATACAACAACAAAAGGAAGAACTACAAATCACCTGGCTACTTTTAGCAGTTTCCAATACAACAACAAAAGGAAAAACTATAAATCACCCGGCTACTTTTAGTAGTCCCCAATTCAACAACAAAAGAACTTTAAATTACCCGGCTACTTTTAGCAGTCCCCAATACAACAACAAAAGGAAGAACTATAAATCACCCGGCTACTTTTAGCAGTCCCCAATACAACAACAAAAGGAAGAACTTTAAATCACCCGGCTATTTTTAGCAGTCCCCAATACAACAAGATAAAGAAGAACTATAAATCACCTAGCTACTTTTAGCAGTCCCCAATACAACAACAAAAGGAAGAACTACAAATCACCTGGCTACTTTTAGCAGTCCCCAATACAACAACAAAAGAAAGAACTACAAACCACTTGGCTACTTTTAGCAGTCCCCAATACAACAACAAAACGGAGAACTATAAATCACCCGGCTACTTTTAGCAGTCCCCAATACAACAACAAAAGGAAGAACTATAAATCACCCGGCTACTTTTAGCAGTCCCCCAATACAACAACATAAGGAAGAACTATAAATCACCCGGCTACCTTTAGCAGTTCCCAATACAACAACAAAAGGAAGAACTATAAATCACCCAGCTACTTTTAGCAGTCCCCCAATACAACAACAAAAGGAAGAACTATAAATCACCCGGCTACCTTTAGCAGTTCCCAATACAACAACAAAAGGAAGAACTATAAATCACCCAGCTACTTTTAGCAGTCCCCCAATACAACAACAAAAGGAAGAACTATAAATCACCCGGCTACTTTTAGCAGTCCCCAATACAATAACATAAGGAAGAACTTAAAATCACCTGGCTACTTTTAGCAGTCCCCAATACAACAAGGAAGAACTTTAAATCACACGGCTATTTTTAGCAGTCCCCAATACAACAAGATAAAGAAGAACTTTAAATCACCTAGCTACTTTTAGCAGTCCCCAATACAACAACAAAAGGAAGAACTACAAATCACCTGGCTACTTTTAGCAGTCCCCAATACAACAACAAAAGAAAGAACTACAAACCACTTGGCTACTTTTAGCAGTCCCCAATACAACAACAAAAGGAATAACTACAAATCACCTGGCTACCTTTAGCAGATTCCAATACAACAACAAAAGGAACAACTATAAATCACCCGGCTACTTTTAGTAGTCCCCAATTCAACAACAAAAGAACTTTAAATTACCTGGCTACTTTTAGCAGTCCCCAATACAACAACAAAACGAAGAACTATAAATCACCCGGCTACTTTTAGCAGTCCCCAATACAACAACAAAAGGAAGAACTATAAATCACCCGGCTACTTTTAGCAGTCCCCCAATACAACAACAAAAGGAAGAACTATAAATCACTCAGCTACCTTTAGCAGTTCCCAATACAACAACAAAAGGAAGAACTATAAATCACCCAGCTACTTTTAGCAGTCCCCCAATACAACAACAAAAGGAAGAACTATAAATCACCCGGCTACTTTTAGCAGTCCCCAATACAACAACAAAAGGAAGAACTATAAATCACCCGGCTACTTTTAGCAGTCCCCAATACAACAACAAAAGGAAGAACTACAAATCACCTGGCTACTTTTAGCAGTCCCCAATACAACAACAAAAGAAAGAACTACAAACCACTTGGCTACTTTTAGCAGTCCCCAATACAACAACAAAAGGAATAACTACAAATCACCTGGCTACCTTTAGCAGATTCCAATACAACAACAAAAGGAACAACTATCAATCACCCGGCTCCTTTTAGTAGTCCCCAATTCAACAACAAAAGAACTTTAAATTACCTGGCTACTTTTAGCAGTCCCCAATACAACAACAAAACGAAGAACTATAAATCACCCGGCTACTTTTAGCAGTCCCCAATACAACAACAAAAGGAAGAACTATAAATCACCCGGCTACTTTTAGCAGTCCCCCAATACAACAACAAAAGGAAGAACTATAAATCACCCAGCTACTTTTAGCAGTCCCCCAATACAACAACAAAAGGAAGAACTATAAATCACCCGGCTACTTTTAGCAGTCCCCAATACAACAACAAAAGGAAGAACTATAAATCACCCGGCTAATTTTAGCAGTCCCCAATACAACAACAAAAGGAAGAACTATAAATCACCTGACTAATTTTAAAACTTTCCCTGATAAGCAAAACAAAAGGAAAGCTCTGAGGTTGCTAAGCTAATATGATTTGTTAACGTGACATAAAAAACTTTTTATTTCTTGTTAGTTTGCTTACATACATATCATGTATCCTGAAGATGCCTACAATTCTCCTTACCTCAGCTAGCTCTGCCTCTAACTTCTGTATGTGTTGTTCACGGTCCTCCGATTGTGTCTGCAGAAACACGGCCTCCTCCGTAGCGTGTCTCGCCTTCTGGATTATCTCCCATTTTTCCCGATCACATTTATCCTTTTCGACAATCAGCTGATGAGTGAAAGCAGATACATTTTTAAAATAAAACTATGAAATTTAATTTACACTGACTAACATAGCCATCATTTTCTTCATGCAGCATACTTCCTTCTACATTCATTTCTTTGCAGTAATTATGACAAAGTTACAATATTATAAAGTGCAAAAAGAGAACTATGCCTTGGATTTACAGACTTTCAATATAAGGCATAATTTACAGTATCAAGATTTCTTAGGCATAATTTATAATAATTAATGCTTTCAATGTTTTCGACACTGTGAGGTAAGAGTGAGGTTTGGTGCATCCTAGAATATGGTTTAAACTCCCATCAACCTTTTTGCCACTGATCGTTCCAAGGCAGTAGCCCTATTGTCAACCTGTTTGTGATGTCACATGCCTTGCATTTTATTAGCATCATATTTGTTGTTTGTGTTAATGCGTGTTTTTGGTTGACTGTGTTCTGTGAACGCTACATTTCCTGTTCGACTTTATACATACTTTCAATAACTTTGTAAGGTATAATTAACAAACAATTTCTTTTTATACATAACATACATAACTTGCATAAATTACCTTTCCTTTCCCTTCCAAAACACATTATTTACATTTATCTGCTTCTAGTCTGCTTTAAAAAAACATACTTCACAATTACATTAATTTACTTTGAGCTAAATGGCTGGAATCCTCGCTCATCCACAACGATACATTTACATTCACTCGATTCGTTCTTCTTTCTCGCCACTCATCGCTGCCAATTCGAATCCCACTGGGAGCTCAACTTGTAAGTGAGAAAGTGTTACTAGGTAGTAATAACTGGAAAGGAACTGAAGGGGGTACCATAAGTTTCACTACTGACATGAAAAGAATCAATAAACCGTGAATTCTTCCTTTTTTTTTGGATCAATTGGATCTCCTTTTCAGTATTTATCAACATTCACTCTATTGTTTGGGGCGCTTGTTTCAGCCAAAGGTTTTTCTGCAGTAACTCGAGCAAATTATATAATACGTACATCAGTTATATATCATTAGAACTGGCATTTTTAGTGGTAAATAAAACTACTTTACTTTTAAAAATCAGTTGAGAAATAAATATTTTACAGCCAAGATGATTTTTTGATGGGGCTTTTCCTATGTAAATTCCTTGTTGGTGGGTCAGCAGAAAATTACAAAATGTCAAATAACTTCAGTAAAACTTGATATTTTGTTATAAAACTTTCAGGGTGTCTTAATGTACTAATATCCAACATTTTAAAACTATTTTTGAATAAAAAATCTAAAAAAATATATTTTTCGACTTTTTCATGCAGCAGAATTTTGCATTGAAAATGACCCATCAAAATCAACTTTCGCTCATGAAATTTTTATTTCTCAACCGATTTTGAAAAGTAAGGTATTTTTATTTACCACTAAAAATGTCTGTTCCACTGATATATAACTTATATAGGTAGTAGATTAATTTTATCTTAAAAGTCCAAAAAACCTTTGGCTGAAACAAGCGCCCCAAACAATAGGGACAATGTGAACCCTGACTCACCTGCTTGATACTCTCATCACTCTCCCTCATCCTCTGTTCATAGTTACGTATAAAGTCCCGTAACTCTGCCTCCTTATCCTCCAGTGTACCGTATAGTTGCTTCATCTGGTTCAACAGCTCCAACTTCTCTCCCTTTAACCGCTTCCTGTCCGCCTTCAATGCTGAAAATCAACATGACGAATATTAATATCACAAGATTCCTCCAGTAGTTTAGGAGTTATCGCCTGAGAAACAATTACACTCATTCGACCTTTGACCTCTAAGTGTGAACTTTAAGGAACGGACCTGATTAATGTTAATTACATACCTTCTTATCATGCTGAATATGACAGAGTAGTTATATCCAAATTCCTTCAGTATTTTATGAGTTACTGCCATGACATTATTTCACTCATTTTACCTTTGACCTTTATGTGTCACACTCTTCTTTGAGGTACTGATCTGTTTCTTGTTGAGGCCACACCTTCCCATGTACTTAACATGTGTATGAAATTCCATCAAATTCCATTCCATACTTTCAAAGTTATGGTTGAGACATGATTTTGACTCATTTGACCTTGACCTTTGAGGTTCTAGAGTGCGACACATTTTCTAATTGTGATTAATGTTGTGTGAAGTTTCATGAAATACCCTACAGTGCTTTTAAGTTAGACATGATGGTTTTGGATGGACGTACAAACAAACTGGAGGTTTCATCATCCCTTTAACTGAATCGCAATCATCTAAATTAAGTCAAAGTTATCGCTTAAATGAATTCAACAATCTCTTAAATAAACCAAAATCATCTAAATTGAATCAAAGTTATCTTATACATGTTAAATGACCCAAATTAATCCCTTAAATGAAGCAACAATCATCTTCAAAGAGCCAAAGTAATCTCCTAAATGATCCAAAATCATCTAAAAATGAGCCAAACTATTGTCTTATACATGAACCAAATTCATATAAAGCTGGGGTAATTTCCAAAACAAATCAAAATAATCTAAAACAGTCTAAATCATGAATACCTGCCAATGCCTCCTTTGCTCTATTCAGGTCCTGCTTTTTCTGTATAAGATCGAGCTTCAACTCTCCGTAGCTCGGGTGATCACTGTTTACCACCTTCAAACTGCGTAACTCCCCAACTTCCCGCGTTAAAGAGCGAACACTTGCCTCCAGGCGCTGGTTCTCTTCTCGAAGTTGAATCAACTCATTCTCCTCATTTGCCTTTTGTCTCGACATATCTGAAATACACAAATGGTCGGATAAAAACCAACATCTTTTAAAATCAACAAAAGGCAACCTGATCTCTTAAAGGGACACACGGCAATCTTGATTTTTTAAAAACTAGCGGTGTCCCGTTACTTTTTCTACATAAATTGCATTTGTTCAATCATTAATGTTAATTATAAGAATAGTATTAAGCAATTTGTTTTTGCATATTATACATTTTTGATATTATATAAAACTTATAGTATAATAAGAAGAAATAGTGAATACTTAAAATTTGCAAAGCGAGCATCATGTGTAGATATAGCTGATTCGCTCCACATGACAGCTATTTATGACTTGCAGATTTTGTCTACAGACTGATGATTTGTTTTCATTTATAATTCTTAATCTTTATATATCGTTCAACCATTTCGGGTTTAAAATTATTCATTTCATACCTTTTTATTTTTTTTAAACAAATTTAGCCACAAAGCCTGATGTTCCACCTTAAAATAAATTAATCTAAAATAGTATAAGTAACCTTAAAGGGACACGGTCCTTAAGTAAGCATATAGTGAGCAAATAACTGCTGGTTTTTATTCATTGCAATGTATACCTATATGGTAACATGAACATAGACTCAAATAAGTATATAGTACTCAATTCATTAATTCGAAAAAAATAAAAAATATATTGTTTGTAAACATTGCTGGGACCACTATATTACATTTCTGTTGCTCACATGACATCCATTAGCAAATTAGGTTTTGATCATAAAATTATTAGGTCTTGCTTTACATCACTCTGTCTAGCTCAACTGACATGTCGCCAGTACTTAGATATCTCCGCTCTATTGTTGATGTCGGAGTATATTGGTAATAGTCTATATAACATAGTTGCACGTGCTTTATACACGTGCTAGTTGCACGTGCTTTATACACGTGCTGTTGTTTTGTCGGAGGTATCGTTCTGGTTTGATTGGTTGAAATGGATAAATGATTGACAACTGGCGACATGCTTTCCATTACGTGGTCTCGTCTTAATTCCATCAAGCAATGGGAAGCTTATTATTAGCAGGATTTTATAAGGGATATTTAAAAAAACAAAAACGTTTTCAAATGTTTTTTACTGAAATGCGATAACCTGTTTAAAATTACCTTTCAAATGTTTTAATTTTACAATATGCAAACTTTTTAAGCCGAAATTAAGATTTTTTTTATTTCATACTCCAACAAACCCCGTTTTCGCTTCTTGGAGCAGGAGTTGGATGGCCCGTATGAAAGTTAATACTCATACCACATGCTGCGTGAGACTCATCTTTTATTCCCTACCAGCATAATTTAAGTGTCAGCCTGGAGTTCAAACCGAAGCAGCGGTACTTTGTTTTGTTTCTACTGAGTGAATATTCTATATTAATGGTAGCCGCGGAATGTTATTCAACATAATTATTTTGTGTTTTATATAAGCTAAAAGTTACCACTAATGCAGATTCAACACAAACTAAATCAAACGTAACAGTAATAGCCTGTTTCAGAAATGTCAGAAAACCTGTAAAAGTGTCATTCATTTTTGCATAACAGGATCTTGGATATATACATTTATTAACTATCAATAAAATACACCTAGTACCTTCATGTTTGCACAATGGGGAACAAAACATCACTATATACTTCTAAAAGATATCAAGATGTCGTGACTTTTCGGCAACTTGTGTAAACAAACTAGTCTGCTGTGCTTTTTAGGAGTTATTCTTATGAAGGTATTTAAAAAGGATCATTCTTATAAAAGGATCATTCTTATAAAAGGATCATTCTTATAAATGGATCATTCTTATAAACAGATCATTCTTATAAAAGGATCATTCTTATAAATGGATCATTCTTATAAATGGATCATTATTATAAAAGGATCATTCTTATAAAAGGATCATTCTTATAAAAGGATCATTCTTATAAAAGGATAATCCTTATAAAAGGATAATTCTTATAAAAGGATCATTCTTATAAAAGGATCATTCTTATAAATGGGTCATACTTACAAATGGATCATTCTTATAAATGGATCATTCTTATAAAAGGATCATTCTTATAAATGGATAATTCTTATAAATGGATCATTCTTACAAACGGATCATTACTAGAGTCTACATGTTCTAGAAGCTTGCATCACCTCTAGTGGCTATGCTGTATCTCTAGGCTCACACTAGGTTAAAATCTCTCCGAAATCCTACATTTGTGGCATGTCCACTCAAACTTCCAGAACACGTTGCTCTAGGAATAATCCGATAATATCAGACCTTTCCCTGGATATAAATTATTCACTAAAAGAACTAATAAAATTTCGGATATCGGACTAAAGAACACTCAGAGCATGTAAAAATATAAAACTTTAACATTTTACTAAAAGACTTAACGCAAAACTTCCAAGTGTGTGACCTTGACCTTGTGGTTGCCGGTGATCATAAATATACCTTATTAATAACAAAATATGAAAGTAAATCGTGAAAGAATTTTGAGAATATGAGCAAAAACAACAGACGGACGAATGAACAAACAGACGGACAAGGCCAAAACAGTATAACCCCCAACAATTTTGGCGAGGGCATAATCACAAAAGTAAAACATACGGCAGCGCTATGGGCACCCAGAGAATATTCACTGAGTTTGAAGGACGTTAGACATCAAACATGCCAAAGAGAAAAAGTCTCATGAAAATATTATCTTGACATGAAAAGATAACTTGACGTTTGATATATCACGCCTGAGCAGCAGATATCTCCATGTGTATCAAATGTGCAGCAAAATGAATTTGTAAACAAACATAGCGCATCTGCAGGCATGATAATGCATGATAAACATGCATGATTCCTGTAGGCATGATAATGCATGATCAACATGCACGGTTCCTTAAAGGGGGGTATATCTGGCTTTTTTTCTAGAAAAATCTAACATTTTGAAAGTGTTCCAGTTTATGAGAATAATATCAATCAAATATGGTGTTTTATTATATAAGTGAAATAGTGGATTTCATGATTAAAATAAAACCTTATATTTTCATTGTTTATATTTTACATGTGCAATACCGAAAATGAGAAAATGACGTAATGCCGCTGTTCGCGTTGTTGATGTTATTGACGTCATTGTTTTGCGCATTATGTCTTTTTCTGCATCAGTTTCAAGGTTGTGAGTATATAATAAGTAGAATATTTGTTGGTTTCTCGTGATTATAGGATTTATTTTCATCTCGAAGTAAGGAAACTCGCATATTTTCACTTCTCGATGAAAATAAAATCCTATATTCACTCCAAACCAACAACTATCCTGTATGTATAGCAACATGTTATTCTGGTCTAAAATTTGAATTCACCTTTTTAAGTTTTTAATAAAATCAGTCACATATTAATGTACTAAACGATTTTCCTTGTAAATATCCGACCCCTAATATTAGTTATTAGGTTTGTTAATGACACCCTACAGAAATATGTGGGGACAGTAAGATTTATATGAGGTGGGGCAAATGCTGAGTTCCCCTATATAACTGACTGACTACACATATTTGTGTAGGGAGTCAGTAACAAAAACGCAATAACTAATTTATTGCATCGAGCACCTTTTATAGGACAAACACCGGTATTTAACCCATTTCAATGGAGGATCAACGTAATTGAGACGTTCGCGCAATTTGACGGCACGACCGGTTGACCGGTAGTTTAAAAACATTATTAATTTACTTATGATGTTTGTCACTAATGCCTTAAAGAACTATCTGCAAATGATTTGAATCGGAATTGTAGTCCATATTGTTTTAGTGACCCTCTATGAAATCTACTGATCCACTATAGAAAAATAGGGGGCCACCAAGTGACTGCACTCAACCAATGAGATGCCTATAATTTTGTGCGAGGTGCAATAAAGCCTGATGTACTCTCTTTAAAGTAATCGACAAATAAACAAAACCTATCAAGATAATTATCCTACAACTTACATAATTATGTGTGGCAATAAAGCGATATTAATTCTAAGGTAAATTCTCGATATCAGAGTTTAACATCTGCTTTGGCACGTAACTGAACTATAATGATTTGTTTTCATTATGACTGGTGAACATCAAAATCTTGAACAAATTTCAAATATTTAGTCTGAAAGTTCATAAAATTATTAATCGGATGATGCATTTCAAACTATTCTGATGTAGTGCGTATGTTTTCAAACCCCAACACACCTCTCCCTCTCATACCGAACCAAACCCTAACCCATATCTGCCACTGAACAAATAACAGAAATGCACTTTTATATAACATTTGGTGAATCTACAGGAGTCTAGTACATCTAGCTTCTGTCTACTGATGCAAATAACATCTTTTGTCTACCGATGCAAATGTGTGATATACATAAAGACGATACGATACGTCTGTTAAAATAAACATTTTTTTATCTGAACACAAATATGCTGTTATTTCACAGATTTTTCACCAGTTTGATAACCACCGGACTGCAAATATTTTTATATCATGCATAATGCAAGTAACACCTGCATTTTTCATTAGGAGCTCTATTTTGATCCCATCAGATTCAATCTACCAATATCTGCAGCAGCCAAAATACCCCCAATTTGAAGAAAATTGTTTAATCTAACCGGTATCTTCCTACTGAAATGCCAAGATTTCTGCAAGCAGGAAATGTTTAATTTTATATCTGATAATTTGTTTAAAACAACAGGTTGTTATTGAAGAAAAAATGTCTATCACGCCTCCGGAAATGTGTTACCAAAGTATTTAAAAAGAATTAAGAGCAGCGTGAACTTAAAAGAAAAAAATAGAAGGGTGTTCCGACTTGTGTTACCTGCCGTATGCATATTTCAGCAAGTACAATCAAACTATATAGAGGATATTTGTTGGTTGGTTTGGAGTGAATATAGGATTTATTTTCATCGAGAAGTGAGAAAACTTATATATTTATTATATACTTTTTATCATGCAACACTACCAAACTGTTTCAAACAGAAAATAAGTTTCGTTCCGACAGTTCCCCTTTAACGTTTTCGCAGATAAATATAGTAACGCCAGCGCGTGAGGCGATTTACATATATTTAGTGCGCATAGAATAGAGTTCTAAACTTTGACACAAATTATGACTGTTGTAAGCAAATGTAGAAAAAAGTAGTTCCATATTTTCCGGCAGTGAGACTATAAATTCTTAAATATTCTCACTGAGAAAATATAAACAATGAGAATATGAGATTTATTCTAACCATACACTCCACTATTTCACTGGGAAGTATATAATAAAAAGTTTGACGACATGGGGTGTAATCCTTCATGAATTATAGAGCAGTGTTAAAGTTTATGAAAGGGGCATAAATCTGCATTGGATAATTGATAAAGAAGCGCTGTATATAGTGTCATGACAATAGGTCAATATTTTACCAAGTTATGAGCTAGGTTAGGTTTTATGAAAAGGGGGCATGACTCTGCCAAAATGAAAGTCAGAGTTATTGGACATGTGTAACGATATTCCTTCGGTTAAGATGAATATGTTTTGAAGTTATAGCCAGTTATGAGCTTGGTTAGGCTGCAGGTTAAAGTTTTATGACAAGGGGCATAACTCTGCTGAAATGGAAGTCCAGAGTTATTGGTCATGGCTAACAATATTCTGTGTGGTAAGATGCATATGTGTGTGTGAAGTTTCATGAACATAACATAGGTCAAATACTTCTTAAGTTATGGCCATGTTATGAGCCTGGTTAGGTTGCAGGTAAAAGTTTTATGAAAGGAGGCATAACTCTATCAAAATAAAGTCAGAGTTATTGGACATGTGTAACAGCATTCCTTGGATGAAGATACAGTGAAAAACCTAGCAGCGGCACGATTGACCTCGGACAGCAAAAGGTCGCGTTAGTATGACAAAGGTTTCAATAAATGTTTTGTTTTTAAACAGACTGTTATGTCTATTTTTGCTTGGGGTTCATTTACATGTTACATTTCGAAGTCTCTGTCTTTCTTCTAGAATTTCCTACTGACCTGAAATTTTGCTAGGATCAACTAGACATCAAGAGCAACATTCCTGTCTAGTTCCATGAAATTCCATCAGGTAGTTTCAGAGGAGTAGTTGCCACAAGTTTGGTTATGATGTTGTGCCAGTCATTTTGGTAAAAGTTCCAAAACAATAACACTTACGGTTTTTGAGAAGTAGTCGCCACAAAATTGCATTCCATCAAGTAGTTTCAGAGGAGTAGTCGCCACAAGTTTTTCCTATAGAACTCTATGTAAACAAAATGGCTGCTGGCGGCCATGTTTGACATCCAATCAAAATGAACTATGGTTACGATAAAATACATGTTGTGCTAGTCATTTTGGTAAAGATTCCAAATCAATAGCACTTACGGTTTTTGAGAAGTAGTTGCAACAAAATCACATTTTCATAATCTATTTTTAGCCATGGCGGCCATCTTGAATTTCTGGCCAACATGAATTTTTGCTAGGATCAATTAGACATCAACAGCAACATTCCTATGATGTTCATGAACATCTGTCAATTAGTTTCAGATGAGTAGTCGTCACAAGTTTTCCTATATATAACTCTATGTAAACAAAGATGGCCACTGGTGGCCATGTTTGACATCGATCAAAATGAATCTTGGTTAGGACCAAGTACATGTCGCACCAGTCATTTTGGTAAAGGTTCCAATTCAATATCACTTACTGTTTTTGAGAAGCAGTTGCCACAAAGTCGCATTTTTAAAATCTATTTTTAGCAGTGATGGCCACATTGAATTTCCTACTGCCCTGAAATTTTGCTAGGATCAACTAGACATCAAGAGCAACATTCCTGTTAAGTTCCATGAAATTCCATTAAGTAGTTTCAGAGGAGTAGTCGCCACAAGTTTTCCTATACATAACTCTATGTAAACAAAGATGGCCACTGGCGGCCATGTTTGACATCCAATCAACATGAACTTTGGTTAGGATCAACTACATGTCATGCCAGTCATTTTGGTAAAGGTTCCAAATCAATATCACTTACGTTTTTTGAGAAGTAGTTACCACAAAATCACATTTTTAAAACCTATTTTTAGCCGTGGCAGCCATCTTGAATTTCTGGCCAACCTGAATTTTTGCTAGGATCAACTAGACATGAAGAGCAATATTCCTGTGAAGTTTCATGAACATCCGTCGACCGGAGTAGTCGCCACAAAATAAAAGTTTACAGACGGACGGACGGACCACGGACCACGGCATCAGTCAAGCAAAAAACAGTCTCTCCAGTATCTAACGAGTAATTTCATGGATTTTCAACTGGTTTAATTGTTATCTCCCATATTTTATTCATAGAAGTGTGACTGGCAGCATGAAACTGAATAACAGACCTGTAATTAGAGGCCAACATGGGTGCAATACAATATATTGATTTGTGTCAGCCTATCCCAGAACGTTTTCACTGGGTGTAAATTTATATGTATATATATGTTTGTGTGTATGCAGATTAAGCATTCGACAGAAGACCAAAGGTGACAGGACGTCGGGCGGTGTGTGCGGCGCAGGGGTCATACTGTGATGGGTGTGGCCCCAAAAACAGATCCCGACCAGTAGCTGATGTAGAGACGGTCAACTTAGCGGATGTAGCTTAGCGGATGTAGGATACCTTGACCAGACCACTTCACCGCCACAGCGAGACCTACACACTACACAGAGCGTTTGCGACACATCATCTACATACATACAACAGAAGCGACAACACAGCAGATGCACTAGATCAACCAACACACTCATCTACAACAGTCCAGACTCTATTGTGCCCATCGCGTCAGGGTTGCCTCGACGTGTTAGTTGGCGGAGGGACTATAAACCTCAGAACTACACACACACACACAGATTAAGGTCACTTTTAACTTTTAATCTTTAAACCATATCACAACAGTGTCTACTTGTAGCAGTGAGCTTAAGTAATGCTCAATTATACAGTGCTTCCAATATTGAAATATCACAACATAGGCACATGACATGATACCCTACCCAGTCACATTATATTGTTTCTGGGCTGAAGTCCTAGAACTTTCCTTTACATGCTGAACATGCTGAACATCAAGCAAGGGAGCTATAGAACTAGTATTGTTTTTATGAAGTCTTTGGTAAGAACTAGCAGGGGACTGAACCCACAACCTCTCATGCAAGACAGATGCTCTACATCTACACCACCTTGAACCCATGAGAGGCCTCTCATGCAAGACAGATGCTCTACATCTACGCCACCGTGAACCCACAACCTCTCATGCAAGACAGATGCTCTACGTCTACGCCACCGTGAACCCACGACCACTCATGCAAGACAGATGCTCTATGCCTACGCCACCGTGAACCCACGACCTCTCATGCAAGACAGATGCTCTACGTCTACGCCACCGTGAACCCACGACCTCTCATGCAAGACAGATGCTCTACCTCTAAGCCGCAGTAGCAGTTTGATTAAAGTGTGACGTATAATAGTCTGAGAAAGGAAGGTGACATGGCCAGACTGAACCCACGACCTCCCTCAATCAAGACAGATGCTCTGCAAGAAAGAGAGAGAAAGGCATTACTTAAATACGTGCCATGACTGATGGATAGATTTACTTACATTGTGTTCCAGATTCATCAAGATGTATTGACCCAGAATCCTTTTTTCCCGTGGTTGGTAACTCCGAATCGCTGATCTCTGACAGACGTTTATTGGTGTCTTCTAAATCTGCCCTCAATGCGCTCACCTCCTGATTGGCTGCGCTGATTGATCCATCAATCTTGGCCGTAAGCTGTTTATTGTCCTCAACCATTTTTCGGAATTTTGCTTGAGCGTCCTGTAGTAGACGACGGATCAGAACCATGGACGAATTTAACGTTTCTTGTTCCTTCGGTTGAAGTTCTTTTTCGTGTTCGATATTGCCATTTTTGATTGGGCTGTTTTGGAAAATGAACTGTACAATCTGGTCATTTAGGCAGTCAAGGGACTGGATGGCTGAAAGTAGAAATAATATCATTGGATAACTTAAAGTAAAATTATATGACTGGATGACTGAATTCGAAATGATATGACTAGATGACTGAATTAGGAAAGATTATTTAAAAGTAGAAATAATATTACTGGTTAGCCGACACAATAAATGATATGGCCTCATATAAATGCTGATGGAACAATAAATGATATGACTGGACATCTTTTCTTTTTTTTTTATGGCCTCATATAAATACCGCCCTTTTGAGAAAAGTGGGTGGGGAACATTTATCTGAGAGGTATAATTATGGTAATTAAACATAATCATGCTTTGACAATTTTCAACAACCTTTTCTCTTGTTAACACTAAAATGTTCATCCACAATAAACGATGTCCACAACTGTAAGCCATAAACATCAAGCTCACCATGGATAGACAGTGAGCAATTAACATGACACCATGCGGTACTTAGGTATCTCCACCCTATTCTTGATGTCAGAGTATATTGACAATAGGTTTTATAATACAGTTGCAACAGTTTGTATGGTGTTTTCAGTCATTTTCAACAAATGTATGGTTATATATGACGGTGGATTTTTTTGTGGTGGACTTTTCCTGGGTAGAATCAGTACACCTACACCTCCCGCCATCCGTAAGAATCAACACTTTCTCACAAGTTGAGCTCCCAGTGGGATTCGAACCAGCAGCGGTGAGAGGCAAAGGTTTAAACGCAACGTTGTTAACCATTCGGCCAAAGGGACGCTCATTGTTGCAATAGATTTGACTATTAATCATGTTAATTGTTACAGAGTTACAAAGTTGTAACACATCTGACACCCATTCATG
Organism: Cyrtodaria siliqua; assembly: GCA_037043455.1. Taxonomy (NCBI): domain Eukaryota; kingdom Metazoa; phylum Mollusca; class Bivalvia; order Adapedonta; family Hiatellidae; genus Cyrtodaria; species Cyrtodaria siliqua. The sequence goes on along the minus strand of JAWPHD010018188.1, from coordinate 12,114 downwards.
CACCCACATCAAGTGGGGGCTGCATGGGGATTTGGGATGGGGGCATTTTTTTAAATCACTGCGTTCCGGCCGACTTTTACATTTTTAGGACAACCACATATTAAAAAAAAAATCGTCATAAAAATATATATGCTCATATTTCAGGGTAACAAACTACAAAATAATAAATTAAATGTTCCAAAATGCATGCACACTTAGAAGTGCCATTTCTTTTTTTATCAGTTTCACATACCCTCTTTCTAAACACTCAATATTACATCACATAAAGATCATGCAGTCGGCTACTTACATTGTCAGTTGCTCAATTAATTTCCTTAAATGTTATTCTTCTCTCAATAACAATAATGTTTTATTGTAAAATAATCCATAAAGGAAATAAAACAATTTAGAACACTTCATCCCAAGTGAGCCATAAATGCTTATAAACACTTTGTATTCATTTAAAATAAATACAACCTGTCTGCATTCTCGTTTCCTTCATGTTCATGTAGTTTACACCTACAAATACCTCATTTTTATTTCCACAAAAACAACATTCCTCTTCAACTAAAAGTTAAAATGTGTTGCTTATAATGGAACAGTTCACCTCCTTTGAAAGTAAAAAACACACTCAAGAGTATTTTACGAATTTCACATGTTTTTCCACTATTCACACAGACCTTTCATTCTTCTTAAGTTGTTTGAAACCCAGATTTAATGAAGATAAAAATACATTTATTTAAGCAGTGAGAAAAAAAATAATCTCAACCTGCTACACAGTGTCAGCTGAGAGCAAGTGGAATGTCTACAGGATTGATGAGTAAGTAAGTGCTGCTGGCTACCAGTCCAGGTGTGGATTCAATGGTGGAGTTCCATGTGCATGCCTCCCCACCCCACGACCTCCCTTGTACTGCTACCAGTGCAGATGGGGATCCCATGGTGGAGGCCCTGTGCATGCCCTACCCCACCTCCCATCTTCCTTGTTCAGCTACCAGTGCAGGTGTGGATCCCATGGTGGAGGTCTTGTGCATGCCCCCACACCCCACCACCTCCCTTGTACAGCTACAAGTGCAGGTGTGGATCCCATGGTGGAGGTTTTGTGCATGCCCCCACACCCCACCACCTCCCTTGTACAGCTACCGTTGCAGGTGTGGATCCCATGGTGGTGGCCCTTGTGCATGCCCTACCCCACCTCCCACCTTCCCTGTACAGCTAACGGTGCAGGTGTGGATCCCATGGTGGTGGCCCTTGTGCATGCCCTACCCCATCTCCCACCTTCCTTTTACTGCTATTAGTGCAGGTGTGGATCCCATGGCAGAGTCCATTTTGCATTTCTCTATTCCCACATACCAACCCCCACCTCCCTTGTACTGCTACTAGTTCAGATGTAGATCCCTTGTCAGAGACCCTCGAGCATGTAACCCCCTCCCTCCCCAAACACACACACACAACCCCCGACCACCACCACCCAGCCCCTACCTCCCTGGATGAGTCAGAATGTACAGCTACTAGCCCAGGTGCATAGCCCATGGCAGAGGTCGCTGTGCATGCCCCCCTACCCCCACTACCTCTCAACATCCAACCTGATACATAGCAAATGTTGTTGTTGTTCTTCTTGTTTTTTGGTGGCATGATAGTTTTTTATTTTTTAACCATTACAAAAAATCTCCCCTAGGCTGAACTCTTGGATCTGGCCAGTCGAGGACGGATGGCACTTACATAAACATTTTGAAGAGATGTTACAATAATTTATTATAAACAACCTGGTAGTTTTTCATCCTGTTTATTAAATGTTGCCTGCTACAGCAACCCCTAAATTTTTTGGTCTGTCGGTCGGTCCGTCTGTCCGTCCGTCCATCTGATCTCCATAATTCAAGAGTCAATGCGGAACAATTGCTGATGTGGAGCCCTCATTCTTGCATACCGGACAAGGATATCCGTCATTTTACCGGGGCTAGATATTTCCATCTCCCCAACATCCGGTATGCAGGAAAATATGTAAAACGTTAGTAGTTGGCGGCGTCGATGCACAACATGTCTCTGATATGCAAGAAAAAGAATCTATCATGGGTATTCGGTTCAGATAGGGAATTCCAACCCACGATATAAGTGTTTTAATCGGAACCTCGGCAGAGCCTCAGTTCCAATAAAAACACTTATATCACGGGTTGGAATTCCCTATCTTCACCGGATACCCATGAAAGATTCTTATAATATATAACCCGGATACCCATGAAAGATTCTTATAATATATAACTAAGGAAACTTGACCAATTGATTATCATGCTATGTATATCTCTGGTGCAAATAGGGTTCTCAAGCGCTCGTAGGGTTCAAACATCTATATTCTGGGCTCTACATTGACCAAAAAATGTTTAGCCACTAAAAATTGGCTAAACCACCTCAATTTTCTTTAGCCAATTGCATTTTTGTTTAGCCACTTTTGGTTAAGCTTTTTTAGCCACTTTAGCAGCATTTAATACAGAAATTTCTGATTACATGTTTATATAACTCTTATTGTATGTTTATATATATTTTGGTCTGTATATATATATATATACACATACACATATATATTACCATGTTGCCTCTATTATCACCAATATTTGTCACAGTGGGACATGTTAGTCGGTGGTTCGAGTGTCTCCTTCCACTTAGTAGAGAAGAACAGTCAGAACCTGCAGTAACTCTGCAGTTCTGGGGGTGAGGATGTTATAATGTAGACTCACTCTGCATAACTTTTATCTTTATGTAAATGGAGAGTGGGCCTGTATTCTTTCCTTTTGACGCCCTACACCTTTTTTATGTGTCAATGGTGTGCCGGCAAACCCTTCAATCAATCGATCAATCAATCTATCAATCATGTAAATTTACCCACGGTGGAAAACCAGATGACACAATCAATCTGTTTTTGTGGTGTCCCATACAACTCAAAATAAATGTCTGGTTTCAATGCACGAAAACAGATGCCAATGTAATGTTGACATGTTGCTTATATATCATGGGTAACTTTCTGTTTTGAATAAAAGAGTTATTTTAGCTAAAATGATGCAAATCTTTGTATGAGAAAGGGTATTATGATTTTGATAAGACATGTTTGTTGATCTTTCTGTTTTACGCACTTGTTTTACGAGATTTTATTATTGAAAAATGCTACTTTTTCCGCATGCTGTTGTTGGGTTTCTATTTTCCTCCATTATAGCGCTTATTGCTTTGCATATAATCCGTCGTATTTAATATCAAGCATAAAGGCCGTAACACAGGTACCATAGATGTACGTTAGCTCTTTTATAGTAACACCGGGAACCCGTCACAGATTTTTCCAAAATCATAGCCGTGACCACGGATTTGTTTTTTATCCACTTTTGCTAATGCTAACAGTCCATTTACATGTGTCAAAATGACTTTCGCCAAATTGGAAAACAGTTTCGCCATTTGCAATTTTTGTTTCGCCTAAGGTGAGTAGTGAAGGCTAATGAAGAGCCCAGATATTATAATAGTTAACAAGAGCTGTCGGAGAACAGCGCAGCTCGACTATTCGATTTTTCGGAGAGTAATACATTTATAGCTAGTATATACCATCAGAAAACAAGGCTACAACAATGTGGGGTGGGGTTGGGAGCACAATATAACTATGTGTAAGAATTGACCAAAACTATACAAAATATGTATAAAAAAAAAAATAAAAAAATAAAAAAAAAATCGAGTTTTGAGTGGGGTGCGGGTTGGGGGTGGGAGAGAGGCGGGGGTGGATGGTGGGGGGAGTTGGGGTGGTGAGGGCAACATATATGTGTAAGAAGCTGTGTAATAATTCACCAAAACAACACAAAACTATGAAGAAAAAAAAATAATTAAAAAATCGAGTTTGAGTGGGGATGGGGTAGAGGCGTGGGGTGGGGAGGGCAACATGTGTAAGAATTGACTAAAACAACAAAGAAATATGTAAAAAAAATCAAAAAAAAATCAAGTGGGGCGGAGTGAGAGGCGGGGGTGATGGGGGGACGGGACGGGGAGGGGACAACATATATGTGTAAGAATTGACAAAAGCAACACAGAAATATGTAAAAAAAAAAAAGTTTCAAGTGGGGGTGGGGTGTGGTGGAGAGCGGGTAGAGAGGCGGGAGTGGGTTGGGGGCGGGGGGAGAGGGCAACATATATGTGTAAGAATTGACTAAAACAACAAAGAAATATGTAAAAAAAAAAAAAAAAGTTAAGAAATGACTAAAACAACACAGAAATATGTAAAAAAAACAACAACAACAAAATTAGATTTTCAAGTGGGGGTTGGGTGGGGGGAGTGGGGGTGAGAGGCGGGAGTGGGTTGGGGGGAGGGGGCAACATATGTGTGTAAGAATTGACTAAAACAATAAAGAAATATGTAAAAAAAAAAAAAAATAATAATAATAAAAAACAAGTGGGGGGCGGGGTGGGGGGTGAGAGGGTTAGGGGTGAGGGTTGGGGTGAAGGGGGTTGCAACATATATGTGTAAGAATTGACTAAAACAACACAGAAATATGTAAAAAAAAAAAAAATGAAGTCGGGGGGGGGGGGGGGGGGGGGGGGGGGGGGGCGGGGAGGGTTGCAACATATATGTGTAAGAATTGACAAAAGCAACACAGAAATATGCAAAAAACAAATATAATAGTTTCAAATGGGGTGGGGGGGGTTGGAGCGGGGATGAGGGTGAGAGGCAGCAGTGGGTTGGGAGGGGGGGTGGATGGGGCAACATATGTGTGTAAGAATTGACTAAAACAACAAAGAAATATGTAAAAAAAAAAAAAAATCAAGTGTGGGGCGTGGTGGATGGGGTGATGGGGTGAGAGGCGGGAGGGGGTGTGAGTGGGGGAGGTGGGCAGGGAGGGTTGCAACATATATGTGTAAGAACTGACAAAAGCAACACAGAAATATGTAAAAAAAAAAATGTTTCAAGTCTGGGGCGGGGTGGGGGATGATCGGGTGAGAGGCGGGTGAGAGGCGGGGGGATGGGGTGGTGGGTGCGGGGAGGGTTGCAACATATATGTGTAAGAATTGACTAAAACAACACAGAAATATGTAAAAAAAAAAAAATCAAGTCTGGGGCGGGGGTGGGGGTGGGGTGGGGTGGAGGGTTGCAACATATATGTGTAAGAATTGACTAAAACAACACAGAAATATGTAAAAAAATAAAAAATATATAAAAAAGGTGTGGGGGGGGGGGGGGGGGGGGGTGGAGGAGGGAGCCCATGACCCAATATGGGTGAAATAATAAGATGCGTAATGCTATAACAAATCCCAAACCAAAATTATAGATATATACATGCTTACATGCAAACCTAGATCTGCATTTATTGCACATTTTATTGGCCATCACAATTTGGGTTCCATGGGAGCCCAGAATTTGCAGAAGACAAAATTACTTATCCAACCCTTTACAACATACTATAAGGAAACCAATTCCAAAATTTAGTTCAGCTAGAACAAAAAATGTAAGAGATATAGACCTGTAAACACAGCTTACACGCAAAATTTGATGTGAAACAGACATATTTTAAGGGCTATCAGAATTTGGGTTCCGTGGGAGCCCAGGGGTTACAGGAACCAAAATTACTTAAGCAGACCTTACGATAATGCTATAAGGAAGCTAATGGCCAAATTTGGTTGTGCTAGGGTAAGAATTGTAAGAGATATAGACTTGTAAACACAGCTTACACGCAAAATTTGATGTGAAATGGGGCACATTTTATGGGCTATCATAATTTGCATTCCATGGGAGCCCATGGGTTACAGGAACCAAAATTGCTTATGCAGCCCTTAAGATAATGCTACAAGGAAGCCCATGAACAAATTTGGTTGTGGTAGGATAAGAAATGTAAGAGATATAGACTTGTTAACACAGCTTACACGCAAACCTTGATGTGGGACGCCGACGCCGACGCCGACGCCGACCCCGGGGTGATTACATAAGCTCTCTTATTCTTCGAATAGTCGAGCTAAAAATGTATACTTTATAATTTCCCCATATAATCACCCCTTTACCACAGTGTCTGTTTCATGAAATGTATGTATACCAAGTGCAGGATTATCCCAAATATTTTCATCCTCAGATTAAAACACATATCCTATTTCTCTATCTGTCAATCAGATAAGAGTCTTCTACCACTAATCATTGATGTTTGCAGGCAAGCTTCATGGGTCATGACATCACACACATCTTGCAGATTTAATATTAGGCTTACTTTGTCTTACAATCTTTACCCCATAGTCTTAGTGCATCCGTTACAAAGTACCTAAGAGTGTTTGGACTATGAACAATTCTTTGTTCCCATTCACCTTCGCATATTTATCTCATCCAGTTCAGTATGTGACTAACCCATTTCCATCTCTGCCCATCTTCCATGTCCCATCTTCCATGTCCCATCTCCGCCCATTTCCCATCATTCATCACCATCTCGCATCTCAACCAATTTACATCTCTCATCTCAGCCTATCTCCCATCTCAACCCCTTTACATCTCCCATCTCGATCAGCCCATCTCCTATCTCCACCCATTTACATCTCCCATTTCAGCCCATCACAGCCCACCTCAACCCATTAATATCTACATCCGCCCATCTCCCATCTCAACCCATTATATCTCCCATCTCAACCCATTTACATCTCCCATCTCTGCCCATCTCCCATCTCAACCCATGTGAAGTTTCAATCCATTATAATTTATGAAGTAGTTAAAATACCAGAAGCAAGCTTACATACAAAACTGTAACCAGCAGACAACGATGAGGACAACAATCAAGGGTGACAATACCTCATCAATTTCAGAAACACTGCTAAACAAGCTAAAAGTAACCATACTGAACTCCAAACACCAGCGGCTTGTTTTATTAAACATCTTACGATCATTTTGATCTGATCGTTCTTACGATCATTTTGATCTGATCATAAGACAAAATTTTAAATTCTTTACTATATTTTACACAGATAAAATAGACGAAATTGCAGTTGATTTTATGATACGTTTTCTACAGTATGTTAACAGGAAAACAGTGGGTGGTGTTCAGTTTTAACTCGCAATCAAAATTATAGTAGTTGTTTAATAAAACAGGCCCCAGATGCACTCCCTAATCCCCTCCCTATAATGTGTGTCCACATAACCAGTATAAAGCAGTCCCTCTCATAGTTGTACATAGTAAAAAGGTTATCATGTAAATATTTTGGGATAGATTAAGATGTTTGTAAAGGTGAGTCAGTCACACAGGCACACATTATCTACAGGTGATACTGTAGGTGAGTCAGTCACAGGCACACATTATCTACAGGTGATACTGTAGGTGAGTCAGTCATACAGGCACACATTATCTACAGGTGATACTGTAGGTGAGTCAGTCACACAGGCACACATTATCTACAGGTGATACTGTAGGTGAGTCAGTCACACAGGCACACATTATCTACAGGTGATACTGTAGGTGAGTCAGTCACACAGGCACACATTATCTACAGGTGATACTGTAGGTGAGTCAGTCACACAGGCACACATTATCTACAGGTGATACTGTAGGTGAGTCAGTCACACAGGCACACATTATCTACAGGTGATACTGTAGGTGAGTCAGTCACACAGGCACACATTATCTACAGGTGATACTGTAGGTGAGTCAGTCACACAGGCACACATTATCTACAGGTGATACTGTAGGTGAGTCAGTCACACAGGCACACATTATCTACAGGTGATACTGTAGGTGAGTCAGTCACACAGGCGCACATTATCTACAGGTGATACTGTAGGTGAGTCAGTCACACAGGCGCACATTATCTACAGGTGATACTGTAGGTGAGTCAGTCACACAGGCGCACATTATCTACAGGTGATACTGTAGGTGAGTCAGTCACACAGGCGCACATTATCTACAGGTGATACTGTAGGTGAGTCAGTCACACAGGCGCACATTATCTACAGGTGATACTGTAGGTGAGTCAGTCACACAGGCGCACATTATCTACAGGTGATACTGTAGGTGAGTCAGTCACACAGGCGCACATTATCTACAGGTGATACTGTAGGTGAGTCAGTCACACAGGCACACATTATTTACAGGTGATACTGTAGGTGAGTCAGTCACACAGGCACACATTATCTACAGGTGATACTGTAGGTGAGTCAGTCACACAGGCACACATTATCTACAGGTGATACTGTAGGTGAGTCAGTCACACAGGCACACATTATCTACAGGTGATACTGTAGGTGAGTCAGTCACACAGGCACACATTATCTACAGGTGATACTGTAGGTGAGTCAGTCACACAGGCACACATTATCTACAGGTGATACTGTAGGTGAGTCAGTCACACAGGCACACATTATCTACAGGTGATACTGTAGGTGAGTCAGTCACACAGGCACACATTATCTACAGGTGATACTGTAGGTGAGTCAGGCACACAGGCACACATTATCTACAGGTGATACTGTAGGTGAGTCAGTCACACAGGCACACATTATCTACAGGTGATACTGTAGGTGAGTCACACAGGCACACATTATCTACAGGTGATACTGTAGGTGAGTCAGTCACACAGGCACACATTATCTACAGGTGATACTGTAGGTGAGTCAGTCACACAGGCACACATTATCTACAGGTGATACTGTAGGTGAGTCAGTCACACAGGCACACATTATCTACAGGTGATACTGTAGGTGAGTCAGTCACACAGGCACACATTATCTACAGGTGATACTGTAGGTGAGTCAGTCACACAGGCACACATTATCTACAGGTGATACTGTAGGTGAGTCAGTCACACAGGCACACATTATCTACAGGTGATACTGTAGGTGAGTCAGGCACACAGGCACACATTATCTACAGGTGATACTGTAGGTGAGTCAGTCACACAGGCACACATTATCTACAGGTGATACTGTAGGTGAGTCACACAGGCACACATTATCTACAGGTGATACTGTAGGTGAGTCAGTCACACAGGCACACATTATCTACAGGTGATACTGTAGGTGAGTCAGTCACACAGGCACACATTATCTACAGGTGATACTGTAGGTGAGTCAGTCACACAGGCACACATTATCTACAGGTGATACTGTACTCTGGATTCTTATTTAAATAAAAAAATAAAAAAAAGAACAGTACCTTTTTAGAATTATACAATACAGAAGCTCATATACATGTATGTAAAACAAGTCTATTAAATCATTTTAGAATTATTTTATTAAAACTTTGTAATTCCGGATTTAAAGAATCTCAATACTCAATGTTAAGTAAAAACTCAATAAGTTCTGAGAACAGACTGATTTTCTCCAACTCCTAAATTAATTGGTATTATGACATCCCATCCTGGTATCATGCTATTATGATGCAACTCGGTGAGTTCTCAAACTGATCGAGCCTTTAAATTGCTGTGAGAAACAGATTAAGACTGTTTGTATCACTCACTCATTGAGTAATGAGTTTCTTGAAACCAAGAATCACAAAATTCTAAAAATAAAATAATTCTAACACGATTTAATAGACTGTTGAAAATGTATGCATATTTTATTTCAAGTAAACGACAAATATAATCAACAAAAATATTTGGAAAAAAACTCTCAACACATGTCAAGTTACTTTAGAGTAAACTTTTAAATTTACATAATTATAGTCTATTTGGATGATAGACAACTCCGTCCAACATGAGCCATTGCCATTCCATAGGACTAATTATGTTCTGTTCAGAACCCAGAAGAAAAGATTGATTGATTGATTGAATTGGATTTTATAGTCGCACCAACAGCTAAGGTCATACGGCGACTTTCCAGCTTCCATTGGTGGAGGAAGACCCCAGGTGCCCCTCCGGTCAATTTTCGTGCACGGGCGGGCACCTGGGTAGAACCACCGACGTTCCGCAAGCCAGCTGGCAGAAGAAAAGAAGAGAAGAAGAAGAAGAACTAACCTATCTCCTTGGAACCTCCCCTCACATCCCTATGGGAACATTTTGTTAGTAATGCATATAATTCATACTTTAGGGTGTGTACAGCTTCTAAGAATATCCACGCTTTACCTAAACAAGCAAGTAGGACAATAATGTTATAATACGCCCGCTTTCACAAGGTGAAGTGAGGGCTATACAGGAATCACGCTGTCCGTAACGCCCGTCCCGTCGCATAACAAGTTTTTGTTCTGTCCTGTCCCGTCCCGTCTCCCCAAACTTCACATACTCATAACAACTGACGACCTTATGTCCCTCTACCACCCATGGCTGATTGCTGAAGTTATTGCAGAATTATGGCTTTTAATTTGCTTGACTTAGAATTTAAAAAGCAGGGATATTCAACACCTTCAGTACTAGTTCTAGTTTTCACTAAGTTTAAATACCATAAAAGGAAGATGGATTAAGCCTGGCATTCAATACAACCAAGGCTTAATTCCGGAATTCAAACTACTAATTGTTACCTGAAGTGGCCTCACGCCATCTTAAACTGCGTCAGAATGTTGTTAATGTTTATCAACAGACAATTTTATATCTTGCACACACAAAAGATTCAATTTTGATTTGATAAATTGGTAGATGGAATTCGCACTAGATTTTGAAGAGGTTTTTATTCTTGAACATTTAACAGACTGATTCAAAATACTAGATAACATTCTTACACATTTATTAATATTGAAAATATAACTTTCATAACGAAATATCCCTAACATCCTTTCCATCAGTTTATTAGCCAGGCAACCGTGCAGCCGTCTTTTGCACGGCCGTTTTTGAAAAATCGCAACCAATATTTGGAAGAGTGGGTGGGGTAAAAAAAACTCTTTCAAACTCTTACTTTCTCAATAATGTTATGTTTTGTATACATTTATAGAAGATAGATGATCTAAAATGCATTTTTTTCACCTTCATCTGTGAAAATAAATTACCCCAGAGACACCCACTTACAGCGCATAACACGTGTTAAGCAAATTATTTTGCACACCCTGTTTGCATATTTGCACACCCAGTTCTTGAATTTCTGCCTAATACACTGCTTTCCATAATATGAATATTCAGTTCCTTATTAAATAACCTTCATACCAAAATTTCATTTACAATCTTTCATTATAATTCATAATTAATAATAATTATTATAAAATGAATACTATACAGAAAATATATATATAAAAAAATATATAGGTTTAATTTAGTTCATGACTTGCATATTTTGTATTTATAACAAACTTTATAATAAAAGTGTAATAAATGTTACCTCTTCAAACCAAAGCACAAACAAATTTCCAAAATGTTTATATTTAAATCATCAGTGAAACTTAAATCGCACAATTGACAAAAACAACACCTAAGATTAAGCGTGCCTTTAATATACTCCTTATGTATTTAGAATGATTCCTTGTCCACTCCCATGTAACACATACTTGTACAGTTTGTAAGTAACCCCATTACCACAATGGTCAGTATATGCTGTCCATCTAATTTGGATAATTTGTCCTGCTAATACACTGTGGTTAGCCGGTCAAGGGTTATCTCCTTACATCACAAACAATCATGGCCACTCATGGTCAAGTTGGCGTGTCATTGGGTAATTACAGGCTTGTTTGAATTTTGTATAAAACATGGCAAGATTTCGAGCGCTCTCCTTGAAACAGAATCAAGAAGTCTAAATCGAATAAAAATATTTTGATTGAGAGTTGATAACTTTGACATGTGCCAAAATAGATATGTAATATTAAACTGCATTTGAACCTAAACTTCTACCAATTTTATAAATAATTTATAAATAATTTATTTTACTTTATTTTTTATAACTAGTGCACTGAAAAACATTGACAATTTACAGGATAAATTTGCTTGATCAAAGAATAAGCCGAAAATTTGAAAGAAGTTCAGTCAATTAGCCGAACTGGAATGCAACAAGTCCAATAGCGAATTAATAGATTGTTGAATTAATAGATTGTTGAATTAATAGATTGTTGAATTAATAAACCAGGGTTAGCAAGTTTGATTCCTCTGCCGCAGTAGTCTTTCAAATCAAACTTTCAGCAGAGTTTCCCTTCCACACTTCCCTCCTCAGTATGAACCCTGTCAGTTCAAGATGTAAAAAGACCAGCATCCACAGATTCATGTCTGCAGCCTTACTGGGACCAGACTTTATGAATTACT
>JAWPHD010018187.1:0-41041 GCA_037043455.1 Cyrtodaria siliqua | reverse complement strand
TTATGGTCGTGCTTAGGGCAGGCTGATCTGGATTTACAATGGACGCAAAGGCTATTATAGTCGTGCTTAGGGGAGGCTGATCTGGGTTTACAATGGACGCAAAGGCTATTATGGTCGTGCTTAGGGCAGGCTGATCTGGGTTTACAATGGACGCAAAGGCTATTATAGTCGTGCTTAGGGCAGGCTGATCTGGGTTTACAATGGACGCAAAGGCTATTATGGTCGTGCTTAGGGCAGGTTGATCTGGGTTTACAATGGACGCAAAGGCTATTATGGTCGTGCTTAGGGCAGGCTGATCTGGGTTTACAATGGACGCAAAGACTATTATGGTCGTGCTTAGGGCAGGCTGATCTGGGTTTACAATGGACGCAAAGACTATTATAGTCGTGCTTAGGGCAAGCTGATCTGGGTTTACAATGGACGCAAAGGCTATTACAGTCGTGCTTAGGGCAGGCTGATCTGGGTTTACAATGGACGCAAAGGCTATTATAGTCGTGCTTAGGGCAGGCTGATCTGGGTTTACATGGACACAAAGGCTGTTATAGTCGTGCTTAGGGCAGGCTGATCTGGGTTTACAGTGGACTCAAAGGCTATTATAGTCGTGCTTAGGGCAGGCTGATCTGGGTTTACAATGGACGCAAAGGCTGTTATAGTCGTGCTTAGGGAAGGCTGATCTGGGTTTACAATGGACGCAAAGGCTATTATGGTCGTGCTTAGGGCAGGCTGATCTGGATTTACAATGGACGCAAAGGCTATTATAGTCGTGCTTAGGGCAGGCCGATCTGGTTTTACAATGGACGCAAAGGCTGTTATGGTCGTGCTTAGGGCAGGCCGATCTGGGTTTACAATGGACGCAAAGGCTATTATGGTCGTGCTTAGGGCAGGCCGATCTGGATTTACAATGGACGCAAAGGCTATTATAGTCGTGCTTAGGGCAGGCTGATCTGGGTTTACAATGGACCCAAGGGCTATTATAGTCGTGCTTAGGGCAGGCTGATCTGGGTTTACAATGGACGCAAAGGCTATTATGGTCGTGCTTAGGACAGGCTGATCTGGGTTTACAATGAACACAAAGGCTATTATGGTCGTGCTTAGGGCAGGCTGATCTGGGTTTACAATGGACGCAACGGCTATTATAGTCGTGTTTAGGGCAGGCTGATCTGGGTTTTACAATGGACGCAAAGGCTATTATGGTCGTGCTTAGGGCAGGCTGATCTGGATTTACAATGGACGCAAAGGCTATTATGGTCGTGCTTAGGGCAGGCTGATCTGGGTTTACAATGGACGCAAAGGCTATTATGGTCGTGCTTAGGGCAGGCTGATCTGGGTTTACAATGGACGCAAAGACTATTATAGTCGTGCTTAGGGCAAGCTGATCTGGGGTTACAATGGACGCAAAGGCTATTACAGTCGTGCTTAGGGCAGGCTGATCTGGGTTTACAATGGACGCAAAAGCTATTATAGTCGTGCTTAGGGCAGGCTGATCTGGGTTTACAATGGACGCAAAGGCTGTTATAGTCGTGCTTAGGGCAGGCTGATCTGGGTTTACAATGGACTCAAAGGCTATTATAGTCGTGCTTAGGGCAGGCTGATCTGGGTTTACAATGGACGCAAAGGCTGTTATAGTCGTGCTTAGGGGAGGCTGATCTGGGTTTACAATGGACGCAAAGGCTATTATGGTCGTGCTTAGGGCAGGCTGATCTGGATTTACAATGGACGCAAAGGCTATTATAGTCGTGCTTAGGGCAGGCCGATCTGGTTTTACAATGGACGCAAAGGCTGTTATAGTCGTGCTTAGGGCAGGCCGATCTGGGTTTACAATGGACGCAAAGGCTTTTATGGTCGTGCTTAGGGCAGGCTGATCTGGATTTACAATGGACGCAAAGGCTATTATAGTCGTGCTTAGGGCAGGCTGATCTGGGTTTACAATGGACCCAAGGGCTATTATAGTCGTGCTTAGGGCAGGCTGATCTGGGTTTACAATGGACGCAAAGGCTATTATGGTCGTGCTTAGGACAGGCTGATCTGGGTTTACAATGAACACAAAGGCTTTTATGGTCGTGCTTAGGGCAGGCTGATCTGGGTTTACAATGGACGCAAAGGCTATTATAGTCGTGTTTAGGGCAGGCTGATCTGGGATTACAATGGACGCAAACGCTATTATAGTCGTACTTAGGGCATGCTGATCTGGGTTTACAATGGACGCAAAGGCTATTATAGTCGTGCTTAGGGCAGGCTGATCTGGGTTTACAATGGACGCAAAAGATATTATAGTCGTGCTTAGGGCAGGCTGATCTGGGTTTACAATGGACACAAAGGCTATTATAGTCGTGCTTAGCGGGTTAAGGGTTAATAGACGATAGCATAAAGCTTGGCATAGATAGAGTTAACCAAGTAGGTTCACTATATGCATCATATGCGGAAAAAAAATTGGAAAAAGAGCATAGTTGCATTTTTATTTTAGATAACAGAACATGATTCAGTTTAAATTTGTGTTGAAATATGTATTTATTCAAGCAAATAACAAAATTATACGAACCATGTCATTAATAACTAAAAAACATCATCAGGGGCGACTATCCAAAAATAATGTTTAATGCATATATCACTCACTCGCATACTCGTCTACCATCTCGTGAAAGATTTCTCCCTATACTCGATCCAAGCAGTTAAATAATCTCTATTTATTAAATTGCCAGTTTTGCTCCGTTAACGTCAAACATATGTGTTGTTGGAATGTGTAGACATTGATATTGTGCAACAATGACACTACCATCTTAATTATATGAAATAAATTATTTCAGTGTCGTTTTAGATTACTTGAAAGATATAAGACTTTATAATTCATTATAATATTATCGTACATACATTTAATTGTTTGCACGCGCGTTGAAGGGCACTTGTTATCTTAATACTTGGGATTTCACATATTTACTATTGCTGCCATATCATCCCAGTAGGTTTAGTGCCCTCATTGGTTTATTCTCTTGTTGCTATGACTTCTGCCAAGTCATTGAGTACCTTCTTTGTGGCTTTCTATGCTATTTTTTTGTATTTATATATACACGAGCACCTTTGTGTGTTTACTTATACTGCCTATTAGGGACCAGGCAATATTTATTGGGGGGTTGGGACCGGTGCAAAATGGCATGGGACAGGTACTTTTTTTGTCGCGACAAACCATGGGACGTTACTTTTTTTTTCCGCTAGCTTGCCATGGGACGTACACTTTTTTTAAAGTCAAATTCTTTCCCCCAAAAAAAACTTTAAACAATTACAAACATTGAAGCGCCTGTTTTTATAATTTCCGCGGAATCACGAAAAAAAGCCGCGGAATAAATTCATAATTCTAGTCTTCGGAGTAATGGACATAGGTTTTAAAATAAAAAATATTTCGGACTTCGGATAAAAATAACAAAGAAATTCCACGGACAGATTCATTTTCCTCGGAAAGTCTTCGGCTTTCCGATTTCTTCGGACAAAATTGTCCAAATATGTATTTCTTCAGAAAACATTCAGGCATCAGCAATAGTTCGGAAAATATTCGGACATCGGTATTTCCTTCGGAAAATATTCGGACATCGGTATTACTTTCGGAAAATATTCGGACACCCTCATTTCTTCAGAAAATATGCTGACATCGGCATTTCCTCAGACATCAGCATTTCTTTCGGAAAATATTCGGACATTGGTATTGCTTTCGGAAAATATTCGGACATCCGCATTTATTCAGAAAATATTCGGACAGAAATAATCTTTAAAATTAAAAAAAACAATTAATATTTATTTTTGAATAAAGAAAAGCGGAACAAATTCCACTTTTTACTAATCGTTCTTTCCTCTTATTGGACATGTATCCGATTTCTGATTTTCATTGACAAAATTACGATTTTTGATTTGGTTCAGAAAATATTCAGATTTAATTTGTGTTTACCAGCAGAAAAACATCTCAATTCTGTTGTTGAAATTATTCCAATTGCTGCTTGATTTCCGGAGCAATCTGGTTTTCTTTGGAAAATCGTTCAAAGAAAATCGTTCGCTTTCAGATTTCTGCAGAAGCAAATCTGTTAATTATATTAGTCATGCATATTGACAAAAGGTTCATAATGGCCTTCTGCAAATGTATATAATGTATTATTTCAATTTGTACTCAAATAGTAAAAATTAACCTTGTAATTCATAACGTTCACATCTGGTCAGCTTCCGGTAGGTCAAGATATTCAGTAGGTGAAAATAAAGGGGTTTACTCGGACTTTATCCTCAATCTCTATATGAAAAATGAAAATATTAGACCATCATTTAAATTAAATGTATCCTTATTGGTGTTTTAAAATCAGACAACACCAAAAGAAGATACATAGATGTACACAAAAAACAAAGCTTTTAATATACTTATCTCTACAAACTAGTTTTATAAAGGGCTAAAGTCAGTTGAGCATCAAGGATAAACACCGAGTTTACCCCCTACCAGAATGTGGAGGTGTTCTATTTTATTGATCACTGATTGGTCAAATTATTTTGATGATGTCATGAGAAAGTTATGAATTGCCAGTTTTGAAGAACTTTTTCTACATTAGGCGAACGTGTTCGTGTCCGAAATGGCCTGCTGAGTTACTTCCCTTATATGCATTATCGCCATTTTCATAAAATGAAAACAAATTTTGTTGCACGGTTCACATTTAAAATAACTTGTTTTTGTTGAATGTTATACATGTAGCGAACTGGAAATACAGCACAGTACTGAATCAATGTAATTTAGACTGTATTATGTATATTAGAATACCTGTTCGGTTTCAAATAATTATATTCTTATACATGTACATATACAAAATTTATGCAGACTTAACAGGGACTGTATGTTAAAATAATAATAATAATAGACTTTATTTATTGAGGGTAACACATTTAGTTTGAATATAGTAGCACCAGTTCCATTGGCTAATATTAGTCACACAGTCAGCTCCTAAGGTCTTAATTAATTTATACATCAGATGTGATCAGAGTAACATTATAGCATATATATGGGTATCATGAATTTATTAGTATGAGTGCTGGATATCTGTATTAATTAGCTTATCTCAAGTATTCATGATCAAAAGTGTATGATGAGTATAAGTTAGTACAGGGTCCTTATATATAAGACTCTGGTTAGTACTAAATAATCTGGGAGAAAGATTTTTTAATTCTTTCTGTAAATAAGCACTTACAATATATATTTAAAACACTTTTATAGTGTAGAATTTCTGTGTATCAAAAAGAAAAGATCTAACTACCACAAAAAAATGACTGTCATAATTACATTGCCTAACATGTGCTAAGAATGACGTAAAACACCATTCAAAGTAACTTGTTTGAAAAGAGCACACGTTGTATAACAGTTTCTAAGTTAAAAAATTACCTGTCAAGAATCCTAGATCAGTTGTAAATTTCGCGTTTAATTAAATGTATTTGGTGTATATGCGTAAACTACATGAATTTCACCGCAAATGTTTTAATTGAAAAAATAACTTAAATGATGCTGAAAATGAATAATGTTAAAAATGTATTTTCCGAATCAAAAAATTACTATGTCCTTACACTGAAGCAGTTTCCGAATGATAAACCGACTAAGTTCTCATTTGCCGAAAAATTATGTATTGTCCGAATATTGTCCGCGGGAAAAAATCCGAAGTCCGACAGATATTCCGAAGAAATGTATGGTTTTCCGAATTCGGACTTATTTTCCGAACATTTTATGTAATTTCCGATACATTTCCATGGAAATCTTCGGACTTCCGATTCCAGACGGGTATAATAATAAATGAGTGATATTAGACCATAAAAGGCCCCCATACCAAAAACATAGGCTTCTGGCGACTGTTTGCTGCAACTCTGCGGCAAACATTGCTGCAAAGCTGCGGCAGACAAGTTTGCGTCCAAGTTGCGGTACACTTTTACCATGCAAATGAAATATGCAGCAAACAAATATGCAAATGGGGTTCTGGTGATGTTCACCGCAACTTTGCAGCAGACCTCATTTGCATAGTAAAAGTGTGCGGCAACTTCTCAGCACACTTCATTTGCATAACACTTTTAGTTGTAATCTTCTGGCGATGTTTTGGCAATTTGACTTCATTTGCATAAAATTTTCTCTGCAATGTTCTGGTGATATTTTTCAAAATAAATAATGGACTGAAATTATGAAAGAGAACAATGGTGCGCCAATGTAAAAAAAATAATATATATAGCTTGAAAACATCTTTTTTTTTCTTCACTATTTAACATGGACTGCACCATATTTAAATAAATTGACAAAATTTAAATAAATCGACACTATTTAAATACATCGATAGAATTTAAATAAATGCTCTCGATTTAAAGTATATCCTTACGATTTAGATTATATCCTCATGATTTAACTAAATGGTTTTGATTTAAATAGTTGTTTGTGAATTCTAAATAAATGGACCTTTGTTTTACTAAATGTGCAAACATTTAATTAAATTCACTATATTTAAATAAATCGACCCAATTTAAATAAACTGACACTATTTAAATAAATCCTCTCAAAATTAAAATCTGTTATTTCTGCATTAACTCTCATTTTCATGGAGATGTCGAGCGCTGTCATTTTGCATTACTCCCATTTTTATGAAGATGTCGAACGCTGTCATTTTTGCATTATTCCCATCTTCATGGAGATGTCGAGCACTGTCATTTCTGCATTACTCCAATTTTCATGGAGATATTGAGTACTTTATAGCGCTGCCACTTCTGCATTACTCTCATTTTCAAGGAAATGTTGAACGCTGTCATTTCTGCATTACCCTAATTTTCATGGAGTTGTGGAGCGTTGTCATTTCTGCAGTACTCTCATTTTCATGAAGATGTCGAGCACTGTCATTTCTGCATTACTCTCATTTTCATGGAGATATCGAGCGCTGTTGAGTACTGTCATTACTCTAATTTTCATGGAGTTGTCGAGTGTTGTCATTTCTGCATAGCTCACATTTTCATGGAGATGTTGAGTGCAGTCGTTTCTGCATTACTCCCATTTTTATGAAGATGTCGAACGCTGTCATTTTTGCATTACTCTCATTTTCATGGAGATGTCGAGCACTGTCATTTCTGCATTACTCCAATTTTATGAAGATGTTGAACGCTGTCATTTTTGCACTACTCCCATTTTCATGGAGATGTCGAGCGCTTTCATTTCTGCATTACTCTCATTTTCATGGAGATGTCGAGCACTGTAATTTCTGCATTACTCACATTTTCATGGAGATGTCGAGTGCAGTTATTTGTGCATTACTTCCATTTTTACGAAGATGTCTAACATAAAATACAAATTTCACTTTAATAGTAAGTAGTAAGTAACTGGAAATAATAAAACTCTGTATAAAGTCTTAAGTTTTGCGATGCTGTTTTGGCTAATAGAGTCTTCAGATACAGCAGAACAGAATGGAAAGTTTGTCGTGATGTTCTGTGAATAAAGAAACGGCAAATCTGGATTTAAAATATTGTGGTGATGTTACGGCGTGCAATAAAAAAAATAATCGGATTGGTAAAATTTGTCGCAATGTTGCGGCGAAACAAACAAAACATGGAAGTAAGTTTGTGGTGATGTAATGGTGAACGTTGCAAATAAATAAATGTTTCTGGCGAATGTATAGCTTTTTGGCGAGTTTGCGGCAAATTCGACAAAGATTACCATAATGTTTGCGGCAACATCACCGCTAGTGGCGAACATTGGCGAACAATTAAGAATTGTTATGGTGAACAAAATTGTTCACTGCAAGCTTGCAGCAAACCTCATTTGGTAAGGAGAGTGCTTATGGACCAGGCAATATTTATCTGGGCATTGGGAATGGTGCAAAATGGCATGGGACAGGTACTTTTTTTGTCGCGACAAACCATGGGACGATACCTTTTTTTTCGTTTCCTTGCCATGGGACGTACATTTTTTTTGTATAACATTTTTATTTGCACCGGTCCCAACCCCCTGATAAATATTGCCTGGTCCCTTAATGCTGCCTTGTTGGTTAGAGAATAGTTCATGGCGGGGATTTCTTTATTTACACTGTCCCGTTTTATTGGGATGACAGTAGGGTAAGTGTGGGGTTTGGTGCACCCTAGAACCTGGTTTAAATCCCCAGCGGTCTTTTTTGCCATTGACCGTTCCAAGGCGGTAGCCGTATTGTCCACCATGTTTGTGTTTGTCTTTATTCTTTGTTAACATTGCCATTCATGTTTGTCCCTTTACGTGTTTTTGGGTTTACTGTGTTCTGTGAAAGCTGCATTTCCTGTTCGACTTTTATACTATTTTGAGAAATAGTGTACATCTGTTGTAACATTTACCAGTAGTGTACATCTGTTGTGACATTTACCAGTAGTGTACATCTGTTGTGACATTTTCCAGTAGTGTACATCTGTTGTGACATTTTCCAGTAGTGTACATCTGTTGTAACATTTACCAGTAGTGTACATCTGTTGTGACATTTTCCAGTAGTGTACATCTGTTGTGACATTTTCCAGTAGTGTACATCTGTTGTAACATTTACCAGTAGTGTACATCTGTTGTAACATTTACCAGTAGTGTACATCTGTTGTAACATTTTCCAGTAGTGTACATCTGTTGTAACATTTACCAGTAGTGTACATCTGTTGTAACATTTACCAGTAGTGTACATCTGTTGTAACATTTACCAGTAGTGTACATCTGTTGTAACATTTACCAGTAGTGTACATCTGTTGTACCATTTACCAGTAGTGTACATCTGTTGTAACATTTACCAGTTGATGGCGGGATAGGGACTGTAATCAGATTCCTTGTTTCATGTTTTAGATTACAGATTTGTACCTGATGGATTCACGATCACTGATGACATGAAAAAAGATTACGAACGAGATGGTTATGCAATGGTCAGGTATATGTTTTGCATGTCTCCGTCGTTGGTGAACTCTTACTATATTGATGCCTTTGTCAAAAATGCTACATTGTGTAACCAAATTTTGGTAATCAAGTTCAACACTACCAAACTCAACTACCATGCTAACTCGAGAACTTTTTTTTCTTTTAAGACGTTTGTGTAAGTCCGCCGGCGAGAAGTTTGCCCTTTTACATTTTTTGAACGATTAAGGAGATGAACACTTTGTAAGCAGCTGCGTTTTCTCTTATCACCTTTAAATGTTCATCAAATAACAATAAGAACATTCGAATCTACATTTTATGAATTTAAAACAAACACAATCAAAAACATTCTTCATTATAAGTAAAAAATGCATAGTGTTGATGTTATACATCTAGTATCAATATGGTGTAATTAAAGGCTAACATATCGTCCCTTGAACGGTGCATTTTTCATAATCTGATATCTTTAGTACGATAACTTTATCCATTGAACTGTGCATTTTCTGATCTTGAGTTATCAGCCTTCTTTAAATAGTGATAAGATAACTGTCATCCCTTGAACTGTGCATTTTCTAATCTTGAGTTATCGACCTTCTTCAGCAAGATAACTGTCATCCCTTGGACTGTGCATTTTTTAATCTTGAGTTATCGGCATTCTTCTGCAAGATGAATGACATCCCTTGGACTGTGTATTTTCTAATTTCTTTAGCACGATAACTTTCATCCTTGAAGGGTGCATTTTCTAATCTGAGTTATCGGCCTTCTTGCATTACGTGGTTCAGGATTAATTTCATTAAGCGATGGGAAAGCTTATATAAGCAGGATTTTATAACGGATATTTCGACAAAAAACATGTTTAAAGGCTTTTTTTGCCGAAAAACTACAATAACCTTTATACAATAACCTATAAAATATTTTAATTTTCACAATATGCAATTTTTTTAAGTTGAAATTAAGATTTTATTTCATACCCTAGCCAACCCCGTTTTTGTTTCTGGGAGAATGGGCTGTATGGGGTATGTTGAGTTAATACTCGGACCACGTAATGAGTACGATAACTTTCATCCCTCGAACAGTGCGTTTTCTGTCTTAAATTGTCGTCAATCTTCTTGGCCCCTTAACGGTTTGGACTCTTGTTACTCTGGCTTCTGGCTGATGGTTTAAACCAGGTTCTAAGGTGCACCAAACCTCACTCTTATCCTAGTGTCATCAAACAAACATAGAAAGCCACAACGTAAGTACTCAGTGACTTTGCAGAAACCAGGACAACAAGAGAACAAACCGTTAAGGGTAAGACAAGAGAAGATTAAAGACGAACATCAAACGCTATCATCGGGATATCGGCCTTCTTTAGTACAATACATTTCAGCCCTTTAACTGTGCATTTTCTAATCTGAGTTATCGGCCTTTCATAGTACGAAAACGTTCGTCCTTTGAACTGTTTATTTTCTGCTCCGAGTTATTGGTTTTGATATTGTACGATAACTGTAATTACTGCGATTGTTTTTTAGAGGGCTATTAACAGATGCCGAAGTAAAACACGTGGAAAAGTGCTTAAAAGAAGGAAGTTTCTCCAACTATACATATGCAGTAAGTTCACACTGTTTACACCTACAGGAATAAAATAATGCGTATACTACTCAATGTTTATTTATTGTTTCATAATAACCGCATATGTGTATAAAAGTCATATGCATATGTGTATTTCTTTAAGAACAAAATCGGCGGTGGCACTTCAATAAATGCTACAGACCTATTGTTTGGGGTGCTTGTTTCATTTTTTTTTCAGAATTAACATGAGCAATTTTAGTAATATGTACAAATTATTAGAATCATTAGAAATGGAATTTTTAGTGGTAAATAAAAATACCATACTTTTCAAAATCGGTTGAAAAAGAAATATTTTGCAGCCAAAATGCTTTTTTGGTGTGTTTTTTTCCTATGAAAATTCCTTGTTGATGGGACAGCAGAAGACGAAAAAAGAAATATCAAACAACAGTTAGCCCCAATATTTTGTATAAAACATTCAGAGTGTCTTTATTTACATTTATCTAGCACATAAAAATCTTTTTAGGATTAAATATTCTAAAAAATAAATAGTTTTCAAATTGTTGATGCAGCAGCGTTTTGCCTTGAAAATGCTCTATGAAAGATCGCATGTGAAATTGTTATTTCTCAACCGATTTTGAAAAGTAAGGTATTTTTATTTACCACTAAAAGTGTCTGTTTCGCAGATATACATCTTACATACATCTTATTTAGGTACTAGTTGAATTTCTCTAAAAAACACACAAAAAACCCTTAGCTGAAGCAAGCGCCCTCAAACAATAAGGCCCGCATGCGTTTGCGCCTTTGTAGTGAAATCTGGCAGTAACATATATTATTTCTCATCTAACTTATTTCCCACCTGAGTCGTTGTCCCTTTATGACCTTACGTGTTTAACGGATCATAACTCTCATTTGATTTTATATCGTTTCTTTATAACCTTTAACAGGTTCCGGATGGAGACGGTAGAGCGGCACACATGATCCTATGGAATCACCCCGGTGTTGACGTCACGGGTATGATCGCTAGGTGTGAGAAGGTCGCCGGTTCATGTGAGCAGGTATATACGAACAGAGAATTGATTTATATCATCAAATAGACTAACATGCGATCAGATAACGCTTTATTTTCAATTCAGTCTACTTGAAGACCCGCAGGTACTTGTAATATATACTGAAACGCAAAAGAAACGCAACACGGGAATTTTCGCTATATATTGTATACACTGCACACTTAATTGCACATAATATTCCAAAGAAATCACAAGATGTTTTGTGAAAAAAAAGTTGCAGTTAATTAGAGAAAGGACACAACTGTGACGTTGTAGACGTTTTGATCACTCTACACCTTGTAACAAGAATTTCATAAATGTTCAAGTTGCTCTTTGAAAAACTGAGCCAGTCCAGTACTGTATTTAACGTTAAGAGTTTGCAAAATTTTGCATCCTAAGTTTGCTCACATGCTTGAGCAAAACGCGTACTCTGTCAATAATGAAACTTTGAAGAAATACTATTTGCTGTATTATGTGTTGTTTTAGTATTTTTTTCCTTCCAAAAGGTAAGGTCTTACGTAGCCAGGTACCATTCGATTAACAGCAGCATATTGTACATACAATATATAGCGGAAATTCCCGTGTTGCGTTTCTTTTGCGTTTAAGTGTATGTATGTGTTGTGGTATTATATTTGCAAACAGTGTGTTTATTTTGTATTGGGATGGTAGAGGCCCCGGTAGCCCAGTGCATAGCATGTTGGACTCCTAATCCGGTGATCACGGGTTTGAGCCTCAGAGACACCACTGGGTTACTTTGGATCGTTCTCAGGCACGACATTTAACTAGCTCGTCCGTCGGATGGGTACGTACACCGGACGATCCCGTGTATCGGTGTCATTCCTCCAAGCACGCTGAAGAACCACAGGAATCTATTCAATAGTAATAAAAACTGAAAATGGGATCCCTTGGAAGCACCAATCACTTCGAAGTGAGTCTGTTTATGAGAGGGAATGTACAGTGTAATACCTCTCACGCCGCCTAAGATTAGGACAGGGTCCCACATTCCTAAGATTAGGACAGGATTCCACATTCCTATGCATCCTTCCCCACTCTCAGGGGCGGCACGAAAAAACCTAAAATGTGTTGAAGAGCCGCTGAACAACAAGTCAAATCAACTTATTGTGATGGTAATGTGTTTACATATACATAGTGCATATATTGTAGTTCTTAGGAGGAGAGGTGTACCACTATCATACGAAATTGATGAAGAAGCCAGCGATGATTGGTGGAAAACACGTTTGGCATCAGGACTATGGGTAAATATCAAGTTCGAATAATTTGTCTGAAGATAAGGGCCTAGCCAGGGATAATTTTCAGTTACTCGTTACACAAATGACATGGTTCGAAGCGTTAAAATACGGAGTGTGTAAAAAGAGGTCCCCTTCCTTGTAGTGGTAAGTTTTCACCTATTAAACAAGTCGAATGAATGTATTAACAAACATACATGTCATATGCATGTCCGCTTCCATCTTTCCGCTAGTTTTATCGGCGGGGATCCACAAGCCTGGTTGTTAAGCCGATAGCAGCTGTTTTAGTTCAGAGTCTCAGTAAAGCTACACACGACCTACGTAATTGTGTTCTTCCTGTACATGATATGGCATGGAACCATACATATCCTTCATGCCGCTATACTAAATGTTACATTTGAATATATCGTAATTATTTGGCATTTTCCGACTTTACTAGCTTCAGGATTGTATCAACATGGTCTCATGCTAAATATAACGTCATCGACTGGTAGTTTAATTACAGTTGCATGATGTCATTTGAAAAACGTTTAGTAGTTGTCGACGTCAATGTGCAGAATGTAAATGACATCGGTATAACGGTTTTAATCGGAACCTGGGGGGAGCCTCGCTTCCGATGAAAAACAATTGTACTTCGTGTTGGAATTCCCGATCTTCACTGGATACCCATGAAAGCTTCTTATATTCTTGCATACCGCATAAAGCTGTCCACGTTTTACATGTGGGATGGAAAGTCTTATATTTATTGGTAAAGATAAAAGTCACGCGCGCACGAACATCCGGTATGCAGGAAAACATGCAAAACATTAGTAGCTGGCGGCATCAACGCACACATATGTGTCGACGTGCCGTAAAATACCATTCATTCATTTATTCATTCATTCATTCATTCATTCATTCATTCATTCATTCATTCATTCATTCACAACATGTCTCTCATATGCAAAAAAAAAGAATCTATCATTGGTATTCGAATCAGATAGGGGAAAGCCTGGGTTCAGATAAAATCACTTATACCTCGGGTTGGAATTCCCTATATTCACCGGATACCCATGAACGATTCTTATAATGTTATCGTGTCTAGATAAGCATGTTACTGTTGTTAGTATGTATGCGAGGTATCTGCATTTAGTCTTCTACAACATTTACATTCGTCATTGCATGTTTCGTATCTTCGTTTACTCTTCTACAACATTTACATTCGTCATTACATGCTTCGTATCTGCGTTTACGCTTCTACACCTTTTACATTCGTCATTACATACTTCGTATCTGCATTTACTCTTCTACAACATTTACATTCGTCATTGCATGCTTCGTATCTGCGTTTACACTTCTACACCATTTACATTCGTCATTACATGCTTCGTATCTGCGTTTATTCTTCTACACCATTTACATTCGTCATTACATGTTTCGTATCTGCGTTTACTCTTCAACACCATTTACATTCGTCATTACATGCTTCGTATCTGCGTTTACGCTTCTACACCATTTACATTCGACATTACATGCTTCGTATCTGCGTTTATTCTTCTACACCATTTACATTCGTCATTACATGCTTCGTATCTGCGTTTACGCTTCTACACCATTTACATTCGTTATTACATGCTTCGTATCTGCGTTTATTCTTTTACAACATTGCATGTTTCGTATCTGCGTTTACGCTTCTACATTATTTGATTATATCGTCATTACATGTTTCGTTCATGTTACTTTCTAGATATTGGTACAACAACGGATGTTTGTTTCCCAGGATGATGACGGTGTTTATAGCTATAGATAAATGTACCAAGGAAAATAGCTGTCTGCAGGTAGGATATGTTCGACTTCCAACATGATGACGGTGATTATTGCTTAAGATAAGAGCACCAAGGAAAATAGCTGTCTGCAGGTTGGATATGTTCGACTCCCAACATGATGACGGTGAGTATTGCTTTAGATAAGAGCTCCAAGGAAAATAACTGTCTACCGGTAGGATATGTTCGACTTCTACTACGATGACGGTGATTATTGCTTTAGATAAGAGCACCAAGAAGAAAATAGCTGTCTACAGGTAGGATATTTTCGACTTCTATTATGATGACGGTGATTATAGCTTTAGATAAGAGCACCAAGAAGAAAATAGCTGTCTACAGGTAGGATATGTTCGACTTCTATATGATGACGCTGATTATTGCTTTAGATAAGAGCACCAAGAAGAAAATAGCTGTCTACAAATAGGATATGTTCGATTCTCAACATGATGACGATGTGACAAATGCTCATGAAACATACTGCATTTACGTATACTAGTACATGAGTGAAAATGGCGGTAGGTATGTAAAAATGATTTATTAACATTAAAAGAAATCAAGCGGTCATGTAGAACGTGAGAGGTGTTGTACATTAAATACTCAGTTGCAGGGAGCATACAAATTATTATTTCAGGAAGAAAATAAAATCTGTTTGCAAAAACACTCCTTTACCTAACAGTTGATTGTACCCTGATGAGTGCATGGATAGGAGGTAATAGAATACATGACTGATTAATCTACAATGGTTTTGTACTTGCTCCGTGAATTTTCAAATCTTTCTAGTTGATTATTTCTAATTGCGATTTGTCTATGTGTTTCATACTGATACCTTATAATGCACATTATACTCAGTTGCAAAAGAAAGTGTACACTTAGTTTTCACTGAGTTTCGTTTAGTTTAGATTTAATTGTATAAAGAAGGATAAAAATATCGGAAAGGGAAAGCAGCATTCAAGGACGACAGTCAACCACAAAACACAAAAACAAACACGCAAACAGACAAATGAAAAGGCAAAAGTAATAATAAAATGCAAAAGACATCACAGACACAAAAGGGTTGACAATAGGGCTACCGCCTTGGAACGGTCAGTGGCAAAGTAGGCCACTGGGGGTTTAAACCGGACCAGGGAGCACCAAACCTCACACTTACCCTACTGTCAATCCATTAAAACAGGACAGTGTAAATAAAGAAATCCCCGCCATGATTAAATCTCTAACCAACAATGCAGCATCAATAGGCAATATAAGTAAAACACAAATATGCTCGTGTAAATATAATACAAAAAAACAATAGCCTAGAAAGCCACAATGAAGGTACTCAATGACTTGGCAGAAGCCAGAGCAACAAGAGAATAAACCATTAAGGGCACGACAGGAAAGATTATAGACAAACATTTTTTTAAATTAAATTGATAAATTCCAGAATGAATATGCCATGTTTGGTACCAAAGTTTTTTATCATTCCATTGCCAATATCTTTTGTTTTTCCGTAGGTTGAATCATTAAGGGAATGTCACTTGATAAAGAGGATAGGGTGTAAAGTAACATTTTAAAAATGTCCAGTTTCTTTTGCACCTGAATATATTACCTCACGAACACTCAATAAAACCGAGTCTGCCATTTTTCTCTCTTGTTTGTGTTGGTTACTTCCAAAGGATCTCCTTTTCAGTATTTATTTTATTATAATATACTAACGAGATGAGTTTGACTACATCAGGTGCTGAAAGGTTCACATAAGTGCGGCAGGATAGAGCACACGGAGGTTGGGAAACAGGTCGGTGCCGTTATCGACAGGGTGGAGGAGATTGCCAAAGTATGTCCACTGGAATATGTGGAAATGGAGCCAGGTAAGACCGAGATGATCTTAAACGATCTATCATTTATTATGAAAAGGGGATTATTTGCACAGGGTTCGTATATTCTGCTTAATTTTTTTTAACGATTACTGAAATTGGTATTTTGCCAAAAGTATTGAAGATGTAAGGAGAAAAGAACATTATTATAGCGATACCATTCCATTACATTCATTGAATGCAATTAAAATTGACAATAAAATAGAAAGATCTTAAACTATGTTGACCTGATATGCACTAGGCCTGTATCACATGCATGACATTGTATTTGACTATTAAACCGTATTTATATTTGTATTCCATATTTAGGCAGTTTGATAAACTGCAGTTGTAAAAACCTGTACTCGGATTTTTTATGTTTGCAGGGGTTGCACTTGCTCTGTGTCACATGCATGGCGTTCCATTTGACAAACTGCAGATACCGTATTTATATGTTTATTCCCTGTCTAGGCATTTTGACAAACTGCAGTAGTGGTACAAGTTCGTACTCGGGTTTGTTATGTTTGCAGGTGATGCACTCTTTTTCGACTGTAACCTGCTACATTGCAGCAGTGCCAATTTAAGTGCAGCACGCCGCTGGGCGTTCCTTTGTGCCTACAACAGGGCGGATAACAATCCTTTGATTAAGCATCACCATCCACAATATACACCGTTACAAAAGGTACGAGCTGCTCATTATCTACGATCTGCTTACGAAAGAACACGATTGCATTATTAATAATATGAAAAAAACGCCAGCTAACGTAAAAAAAGGTCATTCGATATAACACCTCGATAGTTCAACCGACCTAAACGAGAAAAATGGTCCTATAGAAACCACATCAATCAAACGCAGTGGCACTGTAGGTCCGCACTGCACCATAAACCGAAATATGAGCATATATAAAACGTCAATGTGAAGGACAATACGTAACATAAAGAGCGGTGAAGACGGGGTTACCGATTTAGAACGGTCAGTAGGCAATAAGGCTTACAGGTTAGCTTCACTCTAACCTTAGGTTAATCGAGTTTTATCAGCCAAACTTTAAGTCGATTGACATGAGGTCAATATCGACTTTGGAATAGGTCAATATCTATAGGACAGGACGATCGACATACTGCTATTCCCGACTGATTAACGTAATTTATGGATAGGACGATCGACATACTGCTATCACGACTGATTAACATAATTTATGTGTCCCGACTGATTAACATAATTTATGGATAGGACGATCGACATACTGCTATTCCCGACTGATTAACATAATTTATGTGTGAGACGGAAAACAAAACAAGTTTCACTGCATTAAAACGCCTGAATCCATACGGGTAAATATAATACGTTAATGTAACTCGTCCCTCTTTGAAGAGACACGTGTACATGTATATTAAAATATGTAAAAGTTGTGCATAATTATAGAGTATGGACATAGAATAACACGATACAATACATGGGGGTATTCCAGGAGTGTATTCCAGAAAAATGTCTAAGCGTACGAACAGTGGTATTCGGTGATCCGTAAATAGTACGCATAAGAACAGTAGTTGTCCAGTGATCCGTAAGTAGTAAGCCGTATTCTAAGCGCTCTGCAAAACGGCGGTGGGATTATGTCCTAACTGAGACTGGGATAATTACGAAAACGTGCATACCCTGTGATTTATACTAGTACATTGTAAACCGCTTACATGCCTCTTACTAAATTTTCCATTTTATATCTAGGTTGACAATTCAGCAATTTTGGAATGCACAGATTTTACAACCTTGACCGGAAAGTGGTTTATTCACCCAGACGACACCGATAGACTGGTTCCCGTCACTACACTCGAAGCAGACGATGACTCGTAGATACTGTAGCTCCGTCATATTGTGATCATTATTTGAATATTAACAATAATTTGAATAACAATAATCATACTATTTTATATTTTCAAAACAGTAAGTGTGTATATGTTTAAGCTTGAGCGGACGTCCAACATTTTGGGTTTATGTGTTTTTTTCTTTAAACTTTAGCTCATTTAAGCTCATAAGGGGCTTTTATTTAAACAGAAGGAATAAGCTTCAGTCTAAGGACATTAACGTCTAGACCCTCGGATGTTGGCCCCAAAATAAGACATTTTGAGATTCACATATGTACACCTTGTGTCTCTGAGGAAAAACAAAGTTAAACATAAACTAGACGATAAGAACATTTTGTTGGATGAATGTAATACTGAGAGTAACAAGAGTTCTACGTCAGGAGATGTAATCTAGTGAGAGTTTTAAATTATTTCCAATGGCATTTTCCATGTACCTGATCCTTGTTGGGGGGAATTGTGGAGTTCCAATCAGTAGCGTCAGTAACGAAACGGAACTAAACGGAATACCTGAAATCCTTCCAGAATGACTCTTTAATTGTTTTGATAAACGTTTTATTTAATCTAAAGTTTAATCTATATGACGATGTTGACAGCTTAGGTATCACGCCATCCACCACATATGTTGGCTTCCAAAATGTTATTATTGGTAACCTGTGGGCTTCTAAATTTGTGTTAGAACCAACACCCACGCGTTTTTGAGTGGAACCTTTGGGAAGGTGAAATCAATAGTGAGCTTTAAAAACAATAATAAACATAATCAAAGATAATATGTATTTCGTGACTTCTGTGTCCAAATAGCAAGTGCCAAATCATTATAGTACCATCATCTACATATTAGTAAAATAATTGCGATATACCAATGATTCTAAGTTGCTCGTTCAATAACACCAATTATCATGCAGATATGAATTTGTTTGCCTTATACATTTTGCTTTATTTAAGAAATAGAACATCGTTCACTGTGAATTATCGTTTAATATATCACGGTTTGGAGTTCAATTGTAAACAATAATTTCACGAGCCCTTCGGCTTCGGGCTCGTGAAATTATTGTTTACTATTGAACGACAAACCGTGATATATTATAGATAATTCACCGTAAACGATGTTCTATTTCTATTCTAATACCCCTAAAATGTGAAAATAACGCACACATCTAAAATCTGTCGCACTGCTTTGCTTTCTCTCCTAACGTTGCATACGTTACAATGCGCTATGCGCAATGCGCAATGCTTATTCTCCTAACGTTGCAAATATTACAGTGATATATCGTTCAATATAACGAGATATTTAAAACTAGGCTATATAGTGCGGGCGTATTAGAATAGGCAGTAATCAATGCGAACTCCCTTGGCGTTTATTGTACGTAACGTTATCTGACGTCATGCACGTAACGTTGTGTGACGTCATAAAACAAACAAAAAACAACAACATGGCGGCGTCATCGATAAGCTTAACATTCTGAGAAATAGGTAATAATAGTAATTCATACAGAAAATGTGGATAATCTACATGATAAATAGAATATTATGTCAGTGCCTTTTACTATCAAGATTTATTAGGCTCGGCACGAAAACGAAGAAGCCGAGCCATTCTTCGTTTTCTAAGCCTCGCCTAATAAACTTGACAATAAAAGGCACTGACATAATATTCTCTATTTATCAATTAATGAACCTTATACTGAGTAACAATATCTATAAAGTGAGTCGTACACATATATAATTAAAAACCTGTAAAAGCAATAATAAACATAATCACAGATAATACATGAGTCAATATCCAAATGGCAAGTGAACGAAGCATTTTATTTGTCCAGGATATCGATGCACAAACCGAGTGATCGGTTAGTAAATGATTAATATATATAACAACAATATGTTACTTGTTGTTTTTTTACTCAATTTCCATCCGATTGATATGCTATGAAGTAAAGGTCGCATATTGTTGGGGCTTTCCGGTCCGATGCTCTTTTCCATGGGTTATGCCCCTTTTTGCGCTTACGTAATTGTCATATACATTTATATTGAATTTGCCTTGTACATATACAGTAAATTTAATATTGAGTAAATTTACATCCAGTTGAAATGCTATGTATAACTGACTGTAAGCGAACATGTTCATATAATAACAGTTTTCCGGTGAGATCATTAGAATGTGATCATTACATTTTGCAATGACTAATTTCATATTTTGAAAGTTGAAGTGGAGCATCCGTGTCCAATGGACACATTTCTAAATTTCTACAGGGCCATTTGTGAACATGTTTTTGTTGGTGTTGGAATATGTGGTCCCAGAACAAGGACTCAGTGAACTTAAACATGCCTCCGAAAATGGGTTCGGCACAATACCCATGTTAGGTTTGGTGCACCCTTGAACCAGTTTAAACTCCCCTGTGGTCCCTTTTGCCATTGACTGTTCCAAGGCGGTACCCCAGTTGTCAACCATTATATGTTTGTGCTGTGCTTTTTTACTGAATGTGTTTGTCATGTACTTTTTGAATCACCTTTGCATTGTAATACTTATTGGAGTGACTATATTCTGTGAATGCTACTCTTCCTGTTGGACTTGTAACATTTTCTTTGTAAGCCCTTAATAGTTTATTCTCTTATTTCTCTGGCTTCTGCCAAGTCAATGAGTACTTTTTTTGTGGCTTTCAATGCTTTTTTTATATGCTTACATAATCATCTTTATCTTATATTGCCTATTAATGCTGCATAGTTTGTTAAAATATATAGCATTGTCGCGTTTTATCGAATGCCAATAAAGTAAGAGTAAAGTTTAGTTTACCCTAGAACCTGGTTTAAACCCCCATCGGCCTTTTTGCTTTCCAAGACGATAGCCCTATTGTCAGTCACTTTTTGTTTGTGATATATATTGCGATCAAGATCATGTCAAAGTCATATTGAAGTTTACTTGACATTAAACATGCATTTGTACACCATTTAAATTTAACATGACTTATTTCTTATAAACGTTGGTAAGTAAGATCCAGTTGGTGATACAGCACGAAGTACGGTATTATGAATAATCTTTTGTACCTTGGTCTTAGAGGTCAATTTTTATATCGAATTTCTTGAATGATAGCCAGTTTCGTGTCCGAATGGATACAACGATCTCTTATGTTCATGAATAGGAAATAGGTGTGTCACAGGTCAGTAGTCTCTCTGTCATCCTTTTTAATATGACAGTTAACACGATTGTTAAATGCATTAATCCTGGGGTGGATTGTTCTGTAAATGTTTATACCTTGTATATGCATCATAAACACTATTGAGAGACAATTACAACAATATTTCAATAAACTTCAAACCTGGTCGGATGAAAATGGTTTGACATTTTCTAAATCTGAAACTAATTGTAGGCACGTTTGTCAGCTACGTAAACACCACGAAGATCCTCATCTAACACTGGATTGGGGTTACCAATATCAGTAGTGGATGAGACACAATTCCTTGGTCTTATTTTTGACCGTAAATTAACGTTTATACCACACCTTAACTACTTGAAGGCCAAATGCCTTACAGATCTTAATTAAAAGTAGTGCACACACTAATTGAGGAGCTGATCGAAAACTGTCCTTACGACTTTAGACATCTCTTAGTATATTTATTGGCTCGCAATTCTTATTTGCAGATTCTTGATAAAAATGAACATTTGATAGTTTTAATCCTAGTTATGAACCCCTCTTTTTGATCGAAAACCAAAGGCCATTCGACCTTTCGATCTCAAAGTAGATAAAAATCTGATGGCCAAGTACCAAGTGGATCAAACGTGGATGTTGGAAACACCAAACATTATTTTTGCAAAAATAACAAGTCCGGTACAGACATTTTTATCGTTCAAAGCAAATTTAATGAAATTAATTGAAATACAGTAATGTCGCAAGCTTGACAAGGGGTAATTTAAAGCAATTAAATTGTCCTTGTTTTAAACTATACTGAGTATTCATGAATCTGATGGAGTTTAATTCAAAGACAAATAGTAACCGTTGTCAAGTAAGAACGATACAAATACTGAAGAGTGTAAATATTAAAAAATAATAACAGAAACTGTATTCAAGAAAATGTTTCGCTTCTCAAAACGCATAGAGTTACTAAGAGTTATTGGAATAGTTGTGTCTATTGCATATCAGTTGGCTTGCCCGTTCTTTGAATTTGAACTGGCGATGCAGATGATTATATCATCTTATGTCTTATTTTTACCTTTATTCATTATTTGGTTTGTTTAAGGGATAACTTATTTATTTCCATTTAAGCTAACCGAATTACGAAATATTTGTATTTATCCAAGGTTTAAAGCAAATAAGCGTTCAAATGTAGCTATAGTTTTGACGGTCTATATCTTGTTAATTAAAGTCATTTGAATTTGCATTATCAGTGTTATTAAAGCTTGGGTACTCTCGCCCACCTATCCTGTTTTTAGATAATGTCCGTCGTCTGTTAACGTTTTGATTGCCTTCATGTTGCGTCTAGTCTTAATATCGATGATCGCTCGGAACAGTTCGAAAACCATTAATATCGAATACTATACACTAGATTTATGGCCCTTGATTTGGTGAAACATATTATATGTTGTTAATTATACTGTATATTGTTAATATGTAGCTACTTCATGTCATCAAACGTGCTCAGCATGTTAATAACAATAAAAGCTTATACAAGTTTGAAGACCAACCCTAAACGCCCCCTTCCCATCCACCCGAAATGCCAACTCTAACCCATCCCTCTCTCCACTCCCATGTTTTTTAAATGTTTTTAATGAAGTTATCGAAGTCATAGAAGAAAGCATGGACAAAACTAAAACAATTAGCCATGTCGGACTAGAAACAGTAGGGATTGCCCTTGACTTATTTCAATTCTAAAAACACTATAACCTACATTTTTCATCCGATCTTTACCAAACGTATTCAAAATGTTAATGTCAATAAAAGGTCGGATTCATTTGAAATGTAACCATATCAGACTCGATCATCAATGAAAGCTTGAACAAGTTCATCCTCAGGATTTTGTAGATGTTGATCATCAAAAGTAGATATAAAAATCGAACAGGAAAAGTAACAATCAAGGACGACAGTCAACCACAAACACTCTGTGGGATGGATGAAACGATAACAATATTGATTGATGTCCTAAGTGGATATGGAGTTATTGCATACATACCTGC
The DNA here is from genome assembly GCA_037043455.1 of Cyrtodaria siliqua. Taxonomy (NCBI): domain Eukaryota; kingdom Metazoa; phylum Mollusca; class Bivalvia; order Adapedonta; family Hiatellidae; genus Cyrtodaria; species Cyrtodaria siliqua. The sequence goes on along the minus strand of JAWPHD010018187.1, from coordinate 17,655 downwards.
ATACTGTTTGATATTACACATTTACTTAAGAAATATGATACCGCCATTATCTCTTTTGTGAATAAATTCATTCTGGTATATTTAAACTCTTGTCATATTTATTTGTTGGAAAAAAATCAAAATTAAATGTTTAAAAGCAATTTGCAAGGAATAATTGTATTAAAAAGTAAAACAACAACAACAACAAGTTTAAAAGCAGAATAAAATGTTAATAACGTTATAAATTTAAGCTAGTTTACTTCACAAAAGATGCAAAGTCAGCAATTATGCTAAAATTGTCAAAACTATCAAAAAGAGGACTATCTCAAATCACAATTTACCTTTGTCTGTCTGAAAAATAATCTGAAAAGCATGTCCCTTGTTTCTGTGAATGTAAAATTGGATATAAAGGTGCATCTGAAGTCTAAGAAATGCAAACTGTGACCAGTCAGGATCTCACCATTATCAAATGTCTGTCCGTCTGGTGAAATAGTGTCCAAATTGACATTTTCTGTAAATCTGGACCCCACCCCCAAATAAAGTTCTGGGTGAGCATCCATGTAATTCTAACAAAATATGAGATCTAATAATAATGTCAATTTCCATCAAACAATAAGAATTGTAAAATGTTATCGAAACTTGTCAACAACTATATTAATAGGATGAGACGAAATTTTCATACGTGACAAAAAAGTGCAGAATTATTTGTCGCAACAATTAAATTCTTAGAGTTTCAACAATATTGTACTTTGCTAACAGTAAACTTGAAACTTTAGGATCCAGACAGATTGAGTCAATGTACAACCAGTAATACAAGGAAATTCTAGCTGTTTTACATTTAAGCCTTTAAATTTGCAGTTGCTTTTACATTTTTAAACATGTTCAATTGCTAGGACACAAATGTCATTTTATTTTGTTGTTGAAATTGGCCCCCAAACCACCAGGAAGATGTGATGAATATTTACATCTAAAATCATTCATGAAGACATTTGTTTTGTTCCTGTCATAATATCTGAAAGGGTTGGTGCACCAATGTATGCTATAGGGACGATACACCCAATTCAATTCCCATAGGCTCCAAGTCAAATAAAGACACTTTATGCAATGAATTCACATAAACTGCATCCACTGCCAGTGAGACTGAACCTAGGACTTTTGAATTCCTCACAAAAACACATACTACTCCGCGGCATTTTAAAAAGCTGTGCTCAACCAAAGACGAGAACGCGCGTTTGCCTAGACTGCTTCACTGCGCATGTCCCGTTTCACTCAAACAACCGATGTGGTCACAGGCGAGTTTTGAAACGGTGAATTTGATAATACGCAAAGCACATCATGACCAAGGGTCTGTTCTACGTTCTATAAATAGATATATAAAGTTGAGTCAATAATGATTACACAATGCAGGCGCGTGACTTACACAAACAAACAATCAAAAGAACTACCTAAGGGTTATTTTGTAGATTTTCTAGAGGTGAACGCGTTTTTCAGGGTGGTGTTTTTTGTAGTTGTTGTTGTTGTTTAATCCGGAGAGGGTGGGGTTGGGGTGTATTTTTCAAAATAAAAAAATATATGGATTTTCCACGCGGCAAAACCTGAAGAAAAACGCTTTTCCATTTTTAAATTATTGTTTAAATCATCCAGGGGTGTATTCTGGGCTAAAAACAAAACAAACAACAGTTCTTAGAGTCGGGTAGGGTGTGTATGTGAGGGGCGGGCGTGATGGGGTCGGGGAGTGGATGCGTATAGATCTATACTTGAATATCCCATTTCTGCCTATTGTTCATTTATGTATAATCCTCAACAATGTTTGTTATATTCAACAAGGATCTAAACAGTTTGCATAGTGTGTGCTCAAGTTGCTAAGTAGCCAAGAAAGATACAATCGTCAAGAAATGCGTCAAAGAAAAGAGCATAGCTACCTGTATCTGGGGTGAAAATTCATTTAGGGCTCTGCCTGTATGTAGAGCATGCGTACACATTGAAAAATAATAATAATAAAAAGAAGATATATTAAGGGAACGACTTTTCTTATTTATTTTTTCCAGGAAATTACAAAAATATCATGACATTATTGTCGTTTGAGAGTAGCGAATTAGACGATAATTGATTTCTCTTGATGTGAGTGATTCTCATAGGGGCGCACTCTCAGTGGAGTGCAAGTGGCGTGTAGAACGCCATTTTTTGCCATTCAGCGTTGGATGACTGACCAGTTAACACGTTCAAATTTTAGATTGGGTGGTATTATGTTACACAGCGAGAGACCTATCAGTAGACACGCTAGTACACATGGAAAGGAAAAAACTATAGATAAGTATCGTTAATTTACAAACGGCATTTATAGGATCAATAGTTTAGCTGGCACAGGTGTAAATATTTAATTATTTATTTGTGTTTTCTACACGATTGATTAGTCGTACATGTCTTTTCATTTCTTCAGGTTTCAAAACGCTTTGAACAAGATGAATATTCTGAAATGTTTATATTTACTCAGAAAATGATAATAGCAAGGAGGAGATATTGTTCATGGTTGCTGTCAATTATTGTAAAATGTTTACAACACAATTTTAGTTTTGTATTTCGTCACACGTTGCTTGCACGCGAACGTCATGCATGGTTGTGTAAATGCGGTACATTGTATCACCAATGAAAGTATACGGCTAATTATAATAGAGCCGGTACAGTGTGACGTGCCTACGGCATTGTAATCAAAATGCTGACGAGTGTTTGATTGCTAAATAAATGTATATCGATAATTTTCAGAAATCCGTTATGAGATGATCGGTGCACAGTTTGTGAAATAGTAATGTCTTGGACAGATGATAGGTTAGAATCTGACACGGTCGCAGAGATTCTGGGTTCGTGTTCCGTTTTGAGGAAAGATTAAAGAAAAAGACGAATTCAAAAGATAAGTATTTTTTGTATGATAGTGAAATTCTACAGTTTGGTAATGAAACATGGGGTTGTGCTCCTCAGTCCCCCTATACATGTAGGTTGAGTGAAGCTAAGATTGTTTTCCACAGTTATAGTTTTGTTTTCACTGAAAAGAAAGATAACTCAGTCTTATTATGTTTTAATGAATGAGGGGCGGTCTTTCTTAGTAAGTGGTGGGCGTGGGTGCCTGGTTTAATTGTTGGGACGATGGACTTCTCTCGGGCGTGGCTGCCTTTAAGAATTGCTGCGACGGTAAACGTCTCGGGCGAATGCCCTGTTACAACTTGCGCATGATACATGTTGGGAAATTGGTTTATTTGAAATATAAGATGAACATGCATACAGAAATATGCAAAATATTTGTCTAGTCTAGTATACAGAGTACTGAAGTTGACTAAATAGGAATATATCTGGAATATTTAAGCCCAATGGCGTCACCTCTTAATACGATGTCAGTCGTAATAAACCTATACATTTGTGTGTGTACCGTGTGGGTGGTGGGCTGTTTGTCCGAAATCATTGCTGGCTTATGCCATGAAACTTAATATGGTTATATCTGAACGTATGACATTTGGTATTACATGCAGGTATCTGCATACTCGTATATGAATTTAATACCCTGTTTCGGGTGGTAATAAAGGGCGTATGCCCTAAAGGGCGTATGCCCGGTGCAACGAGCTGGTATCGGCTTGTTGGAAACTATGTGCGGGTATCTGCACATAAGGTGAAGTATAAATGCAAGTAGACTGATGTATTTGATACTACTAATAATAATTATAATAATTAAAGAAAAACCAAAGCCTTTAGAAACGTGTTGATGATACATGTTGGGTGATGTTGTAGTTTACATGTAAACCATGTGAAGAAATGTGGGTTAAATGTATATGTAAATAAATGTGAAATTAGCTCCCCTTTATAGGGTTGACAAATAGCCGTTTGCCATGTGGCATCGATTAGGTATCGGCTTATCGGTTACTATGTGCGCGTATTTGCACATAGGGTTAGATATGTGTAGATGTATTAAAGTAGAAAATGGTCAAAACTCGGGCATAGCTGCCTATTAAAACTGCTGGGAAAATAGATTTTTCGGGCGAATGCCCAGGTGCAACATGCTCGTGACGCATGTTTGTCAAATATAAGATGTATAAAGAAATATTTAATTTTAAAATGGGATAAGTAATAATGTATTTATGATGTATGCTTGGGGATGTTGTATTTGAAATGCGAGATACTTGTAGAAACAGACAGTTTAAAGGGGGCATATACAATAAAACCGATATTAAAATGTTTTAAATATACCTGGAATTTATATAGATTGTCTGAAATGACTGGTTATAATGTTATATATATATATTTATGTATATATAGTGCTAATGTATGACACAGGTGGTAGTGACATCGTCGTAAGTGATGTGACACAGTGAGAAATAATACTAATTCTAGTATTGCTATCATTTTAAAAATGGTAAATGCATATAATTGCAAGTAAGTTTGGTGTATGTAGTTTAATACACAATTCATAATGAATACCATTTGTTTTCAGATATTTCCTTTCGATATTGCGTTCCAGAACAGCAGTGTTTTGGCAGAGAACAGTGACGCAAATTGAGATTTTATATTAAGATTGAAGTACCAACCGGTTACACTTATCAATGACGGTTAAAGTAAGAAAACTTTAAACAAGTTATGCGTTTTTAGAAGAGGAATACTTGATTGGCGTGTCATTCCGTGTGATGTTATTTCGTGTGGACATGCATTTAGACTGTAAGATTCAACCGTAGACCTTTTTGCTACATGCGGATTGCTACATGCGTGGTAAAACTTGGAACAATTTACTTGTCGAGTGATTTCATGAGGGCAAGCATTTAGGCTGTTTGATTCAACAGTATGTAATGTTAATACGAGCTCCCCTGCATAGGACACAAGAAAACGTGGTTTTGCATGTAAAGTATGTGACTATATTATACCCTGCTTGGGGTGGTAAAGGGCGTATGTCCGGTGTAATGAGCCGGTATCGGCTTGTTGGGTTCTATGTGCGGGTATCTACACGTAGGGTTAGGAATAAATGCAAGGAAGCTTATGTATGTGATTCATAATTTATATTGAAATGTTAGCTCCCCTAAATAGGGACTTAACGGTAAATAGACTTATGCCATGCTGCAACGATTCGGTATCGATTTGTTGGTTAATAATTACACATAGGGTTATAATTTATGTGAAAACATGTGATGTTAGCTCCCTTATATATGGGTGGAAATAGGCTTATACCATATTGCAACGAATCGGTTTGAGCACTATATGCGGATATTTGCGCATAGGGTTAGGATTAAAAAATTAAGTGCATGGAATATGTTTTATGGGATTCATATCCCTGGGCACATGAAATGTAAAACGTGCATATGATACTGAAATTTAAATAGGTTTACATGAGAGCTAAAGTAAGAAACAGAATTGGTTTAATATCAATTACAAGGAGTCTGAGTCGATTAGACACGGGACGTATTTATGTTTAAATTCTATGAAATAGTGTACAAATATTTTGATTTTAGTCCGAACTTGTTTTATATCAATTACAGGTAGTCAGTGTTGGGTAAACACAGGAGGTAAACATGTTTACATTCTATGGAATTGTGATGATAGGGTTTTAAACAAAACTTGTTTTATATCAATTACAGCATGAAGTCATTGTCGGATAGACACGGCGTATTTAGATTTAAATTCTAAAGTCTAGTGTACCAAATACCGTGGTTTTAAACAGAAATTGTTGCATATCAATTACATGGAGTGGGTGTCGTGTAGACACAAGACGTATTTATGTTTAAATTCTAAGGAATAGTGTACCAATATCTTGGTTTAGAAATGTACCATATGTTATGTTTAATAATGGAGATTTTAAATACATATATGTCATATTTTGGTTTTAAACAAAGTTGTTTTATATTAATTACATGGAGTTAGTGTCGAATAGACAGACGTATTGAGGTTTAAATTCTATGGCATAGTGTACCAATATCTTGGTTTAGAAATGTATCATATGTTATATGTTTAATAATGGAGATTTTAATTCATATATGTCATATTTTAGTTTTAAACAAAACTTGTTTTATATCAATAACATGGAGTCGGTGTCGTATAGACACAGGACGTATTAAATTCTAAGGTCTAGCGTACCAATACCTTGGTTTTAAACATAACTTGTTTTGTATCAATTACATGGAGTCAGTGTCGGATAGACATAGGACTTATTTATTACCAATATCTTTGTTTAGAAATGTCTCATGTTATATGTTTAATAATGGAGATTTGAATTCATATATGTAAGTTACTTGGATACTAATATTGGTTGTTACTCTTTTGAGCCCGTTCTTTTAGTTCAGTCGGCCGTCCAATGGCTTATACCAATAAATAATAAATATACATTTATAACATATTGTTGTTGTCGTGTTACTCCTATGAGAAGTGTGAGTGTTAAGAGAAATGACATTATTGTCGTTTGAGAGTAGCGAATTAGACGATAATTGATTTCTCTTGATGTGAGTGATTCTCATAGGGGGCGCACTCTCAGTGGAGTGCACGTGGCGTGTAGAACGCCAGTTTTTGCCATTCAGCGTTGGATGACTGACCAGTTAACACGTTCAAATTTTAGATTCTTAGTAAATCATGTTGCAGTAACTTACATATTATGGACTTGAAGACATTTCAGGATATTGATGTTGTCCGGGCTGTATTGGTTCCATTGATTATTGAAACGTTTGTACTTTTGATAGTTAAAGATCAAGTCCGAGATCTTATCCTGAGTGATACCTTGAATAAAAATGTTATCGGATACATGTTTCCCATACGTGGGTTTTTCGCGGACGGCTCGGTATCACATTGATGGTGCTCTGTTTAAAGTACGACGTGATTGGTGGAGCTGGTGCAGTGGGGATGACATTTTATATCTTCGAAATAATAACATTTGTTTAATACAGTTTAATTTTAATTTATCACCAGTGATATCAAGTAATTCCGTCGAAGGAAATTGTATTATATAAGGGAAAATACTGGGTTGATTGTATGCTAAAACAGTTGATATAAAATCGTATCTCCTTTGCTTATTCAGTTGTCGGGAAGTATTGCGTTTGCTTTATATGTACTGTACAGTTCGCGTAAGCGATCTGGGATCAGTGTGGCATATGTCATGTTAAAATAATAGACTGGCGAAAGTCTGTGATGAGAGACTGCTATAGTTTAAAGGTGCAGTTCCTTATGTATCGTATTATAAGTTGAAGGTGAAGTGTTTGTTATTAATTAATGTTAATAAGGTCAGTCGGTCGTCCAATGGCTTATACCAATAAATAATAAATATACATTTATAACATTGTTGTTGTCGTGTTACTCCTATGAGAAGGGTGAGTGTTAAGAGAAAGGCTAATTTATCACCATTTTAGCGTCAAAACAGACCTGTTATTTCTAGAGGGTATTTGGACAATGGTCTCCCAGTAACAAAAAAACTTTAAATGGCGCATTCTATCTAGACTTTGTTTAGGACTAAACATTTATGCGAAACGTTATTCGGAGTGTTAATACAAACAGTCTACTTTAGGAAATATGTCATAACACCTCTTCCATTTTTGTGCTCTTTTAGATTGTTTAGAAATGTTCGTACCTGTGAAATAGTTGTAGGATATTAGTAATATCTGGGTGGATACACACAAAAGCAAGTATGCACTTATAATAAAGAATTTCACCCACCCAACTGGGTGGGGATGGGGCAGCAACGGGATTACCCAGGAAAATAGAAAAATGTTTAATTCCTACACTAGGAGCAACATTTTCCAGGGTAATCTCCATTGTTGGTATTATACAGGGTTCTGTCTTAAGTCAGTACCCCGGTGACAACATGGTTGTTTAATTGGGCTCTTCACGCAATATCCGTTCCCACCTGTTACGGGTAAAAAGTAACAAGAAAGGAAGTGCAAAACCAGCAACTATTTTTAAAATATAATCATCAAATTCATTCAAATTGTAAAATGAAAAATATTCACTTGCAGAATACACATAAATTGAGATCCCGTATTACTTTAAAATTCGATTTTAGAATAACGTCCAAGTAACGTTGGGAAATGTCCCTTTAATCTAAATTGTACAGTGTCCCTTTAATCCAATTTTATTTTAAATCATGTCGACATCATCATTATAAACACTCATAAATAACACCACCCATTAAGGAATGAAACATTTTTGAATGGTGATGTTGGGGGAGTGGAGGTGTGGTGGGATGTGAGCATCGGCGTAGCTACTATTAGGCCATATAGGCCCGGGCCTATACATCAATGTGAGAAATGAACAAATTAAATAAAAAAGTTCAAAAATGCTATAAAAAACTGAAGCCAGAGGGGGTTGGGGTTAAGGGTAAACATTTGTTTATTTTATTTTAAGGTGTAGTTGTCAAATATTAATTCTCAAATGTGTCCAAAAATATTTCTTCAAATACCACACAAGTTTTCGGTCAGATATACGCTATAAGTTGCATAAAAAAAAGCCACCGGACCTCCTAGTTTGTGCATTTCAGGTCAGCTACGGTCCTGGTTGGTGTGTGGTTGGGTGGGGGGGGGTGGGGGGGTGGGGGGTGGGGGGGGGAGGAGGCCGAGGTGTTGGGTGCCTACGATTTTCTAGTTCTTTTTTCAGGAAGAGTGGGGCATTTTCGGAATTGTTCAGAGGACTGGGATGTTTTCAAGAAATATTTTCTATAGGAGGTGACTTTTAGGTAAGCGCATGAGGTAATTAGGTCGGCTGGAAGGGTTGTTCGAGGTGAGTTGGGTGGAGGTAAAGGAAAAACACACAGGGAGGTATTTCCGAGATTTATATGTATACATATATATATATATCCATGGGTGGGGGGGGGGGGGGGGGGGGGGGTATTTTGTAGACTTTCTAGGGGTTCGTGTCTGATTAAAAGTAATCCGAGCCTTCTCTAACCCTAAAATACTTTTTTTTCTTCTTTTTGTTGTGGCTTTTACAGCCAGACGAAATATCAACATCGTACAAAGGGCGGGTAAGGTCAGAGAAGTTTCGGAGTAGATGAAAAGCTTTTCCAGGGTAGTGTTTGTTTCTGTAAGCCAATGATATTTTTGAAAGAAAAAAAATGTAAGGGGTATTTTGTTGACTTTCTATGTGCGGGGTCTAAATCTAGAGTGGGTTGGGTGGGCGGTTATTTTGTGCTATAACAGCCCATTCCTTTCAAACAGGAGTTAATTTCTTTCAAATCCTCGGTTTGTCACTCCGGCCGACGCCGCCCCACCTCGCAAACCCATATTCTAAAAGTAAAAATCCTTGTATCCATTATGTCAGGGTAATACAGTTACTTTCTATTTTCTTTTTATGATCAATTAAAAATAAATCAAACTTAGTTTTTGCTATGTCAGTTTCAAAATCACAAATTCAGTCTCAAATAAATACAAAATTTCCATACACAGTCTATTAATAGACGCAAACAAATTGTAGGTTTACCACCACCAATTACATGTAAACCTCCGAGGTGTAGTCGAATGTAGTTCCTATAATAAAAAGTAATCCCTCCTTTTTCGATGGAAATGGGCATTATAAGTAGGGGAAAACTGCCCATTTCTATTCGATTTTGTGGTTATATGTATAAGAAGCGTATTAATAGGTTTTACTGGATCACTGATGAACATTTTCGAAATTTCGACTCTATGCTTACACTTTGTGAGCAATGAAAACAGTCGATCAATAAAAACAGCTGTACCCTTGACCTGTTTAGTAATCAAACAAGAACTTTCTTACATGTCTTGTGACCCCACGTTTTCTGGTGATTTTTCAAGTGGAAAAATAGTTTTCTATATGAACATTACACTGCTGCATTATCCATACTTGAGTTGAATTTGCAGCAAATCATTAATATGTGACACTTTAACATTGGTGTCTATGGGGAAAATAATTGGTGCTTTCATACCTATAAGAGATGCGTGAAGTAATTAGGACTCGCTCAGATTCGTACCTAGGGACACTTTTCCGATAACAATTGGTAAAATAAGCTCAGAAATAAGTTTTCCATAGTTTATTACATAGGTTTTGAGCGTTTTTAGTCCAATTTTGTCTATAAAACCCGTAATTTTGAGTTTCATTTTTTTTTCTTGTTTAAAATGACGTATTGGTGAAGTGTTTGCAGTTGAACTATGTCTTTTTGGTATCAACATGTAGGGTTGCATGTTTGCAACATGTTTTCATGAATTAAATTTGCATGACAACAGCTTTGGTAGGCATGAAACCACTAAATCTTTCCCCTACCCCCCTAAAGTAGGATACTGTGAAAAATGAAGATTTGTGTAAAAGATAAAATATTATTCCTTATCATTCAAACTCGACTTGGTAGCGTTCAGCTAGTATCAATTCTGATTTTAGCGGTATTTTTGGCATTATTAAGCTCGTATTCGCTACTATAATCAGATATGGTACCTCCAATTTTGAAGAATTTGACTGAAAAATCAATTTTGGCATGAAAATCGACATAAATTGGCCTTTTCATCGTCCTAATTGTACCTAAAATGCATACTTTATTTATGTCCATTGAATGTTCTAAACATTTGATCTATTTAATATGGTGTATGGACAAGAAATGCCGTTTGGTATGACAATTCAGATAGTGTAAAATTTAAAAAAATATCTCTGACTTTTGTCGATTTCAGACTATTGTCCTTGGTATTCACAAGACCATATCTCTGCAAATAATCATTCGATTTGCATGAAGTAAGTGTTTTTAAGCTTGTTATGAAAATGACAACACAAACTCCTCATTTAAGAAACATCTGAACATGTTTTCTCCTCTTATAGGTTTACCACCACCAATTACATGTAAACCTCCGAGGTGTAGTCGAATGTAGTTCCTATAATAAAAAGTAATCCCTCCTTTTTCGATGGAAATGGGCATTATAAGTAGGGGAAAACTGCCCATTTCTATTTGATTTTGTGGTTATATGTATAAGAAGCGTATTAATAGGTTTTACTGGATCACTGATGAACATTTTCGAAATTTCGACTCTATGCTTACACTTTGTGAGCAATGAAAACAGTCGATCAATAAAAACAGCTGTACCCTTGACCTGTTTAGTAATCAAACAAGAACTTTCTTACATGTCTTGTGACCCCACGTTTTCTGGTGATTTTTCAAGTGGAAAAATAGTTTTCTATATGAACATTACACTGCTGCATTATCCATACTTGAGTTGAATTTGCAGCAAATCATTAATATGTGACACTTTAACATTGGTGTCTATGGGGAAAATAATTGGTGCTTTCATACCTATAATGGCCTGTTTCTCTCGATAATGCTTGACCAATGAATGGCTTCTAGTTTGATCACGTGTAGTGAATACTGACAGTCGTTAATTTTATTGACTCCATGTAGCAGTGTAGAGCCTGCCTTACGGAAAAAACGTCAAAAAGGGAGAACGGGCAAAATGAGTATTACATTATTTTTCTTCAAATGAAGTTAAATAAATGAAATAAATGATGGAGAATTATTTTAGCCCAATAAATAATTTATTTAACAGTACTTCTGATTTTTCCCTTTCTTTCAAACATGAGAATGAACGCCATTTCCATAGTGATTTAGTGCAGAAAAAATCTTATGTCACATTTTATTGCCCGCTTCTGGTTAGGTAGAATTTATAATTGGGTGTATCAGCCTACACGGCACGTCGACACATATAATACTGTGCGCAAAATACGACGCAAATGAAACAAATGAAATAATTGTTACAAATGTATGTAAAAATATATTGTTAAAACTATTTACAAATAAGGGATGATATGGTAAAAATAATTATCTATGTAAAATGCCCGTCAACGGGCGTGTGAACAAGTAAATGTAAATATAAACATATTACAATGAATTATACACTCTGACTTCTTAGGGTTAGAAATCTAAAACAAGATTGAAATCAATTGTATCAAATAGCTATCATACTATTAACTTGGTAGTGTCGTTGTCGCATAAGATCAAAGTCTACACAATCTAACCGGATATGTTTGACCGTTAACGGTGCAAAACAGGGCATTTTTCAACTCACTGTATGTGTTTAGTTAACCCATTTACAGTTCGCCACTATGCTTTCTTTTTTGATTGTGCGATGACCGAACAGATTGAGAACCCTATAAAGACGTCTACATAAACCCTTATACGACGGCAGCGTTTGATGTTTTGTATTTACTCTTGTCTTGTCGTACCCATAACGGTTTGTTCTCTTGTTGCTCTGGCTTCTGCCAAGTCAATGAGTACTTCCTTTGTGGCTTTCTAGGCTTTTGTTGTTTATATTATATATAAATTAAAATATAACCATGCTAAGATGTTCAATCTGGGACGGTATGTGAGTGGTTTTACGGTATGAAATTTAATTTTACGCGGTAACGTCCCAGATTGAAAATCTTAGCATGGTTATCTCAATTCTAATGATATTCTATTTAAATTCCAGAAATATAAAGTAAATTCATACATACACACTTGGTTTTCTATAACAACTTAAATTCATCGGTAACAGCATTTTGTTAACGTCATCAAATGACGTCGCTTGTTACAACGTTATGTGATGTCACGTACTTTTCAGACGGTAGATCGGACATTTTACGGTCGCAATTTTGAGACGTTGGCCAATGGAGTTACGCGTTGCATTACAGCAGCATTAGAAGGATCACTTGTATTGCCTATTAACGTCTCACAACACAGTTAATTTTACATAGCTCTGCATATGTAGCAGGACCCCTCTGGACCACTATAGAACTTAATGAATTTTCTTAAAAATATTTTCTTTGTGAAACTTGATGTCTGTTGCGCGAAATATCCAGAAAAAAGCACGGAGTTGACCAATTTGCTTTTTTTTATATCAATAGTTTGAAGAGACGCTCTTGAATTTGTCCATTTCACTGACATTTTCAAGTGTATCACTACTCGGTATTAGATTCTCAGATCTGGGCTCAGAAACATTCAGGCATATCCTAACCTGTACGAAATCATGAACTTGTCCCATTCGTGTCACCGGCAACAAAAAAACAGAGAAATAATTTGCACATTTTAAGAAATAAACAAGAACCGAATAACACAGATCTTTTTTTAAGCTCCTGAAAGTTCCTACCGTGACTGGCAAGGGTAATAACTAGTTAGTGAGACCTTGAATGCTGCCATTATAACCTGTCGGGGATTTCTTTATTTACACTGTCCCGTTTTATTGGGTTGACAGTAGGGTAAGTGTGAGGTTTTGTGCACCTTAGAACCTGGTTTAAACCTCCAGCGGCCTTTTTTGCCACTGACCGTTCCAAGAAGGTAGCCCTATTTTCAACCCTTTTGTGTTTGTGATGTCTTATTTTGCCTTTTATTTATCTTTAAATTTGTTCTTTGTTTCTGTGTGTGTTTGTGGTTGACTTCCTTGAATGCTGCTTTTCCTGTTCAATTTTGATATCTATATTTATTGATGTTGGAATCTGTGGTCCCAGAACAAAGACTCAGTGAACGTAAACTGGATTCGGCACAATACCCATGATGGGTTTGTAAGCCCTTAATAGTGTATTCTCCTATTTCTCTGGCTTCTGCCAAGTCAATGAGTACTTTGTTGTGGCTTTCAATGCTTTTTTATCTTTGTCTTATATTGCCTATTAATGCTGCATAGTTTGTTAAAAGATATTGTCTAATAGTATCGGGAATTTCTTTACATTGTCGCGTTTTAACGAATGCGAATGCCAATCAGGTAATAATACCGTTAAGTTCACCCTAGAACCTGGTTTAAACCCCCATCGGCCTTTTTGCTACTGACAGTTCCAAGTCAATAGCCCTATTGTCAGTCACTTTTTGTTTGTGACATCTACTGCGATCAAAGATCATGAAGAATAATGTCAAAGTCATATTGAAGTTTACTTGACATTAAACATGCGTTTGTACACCTTTTTAAATTCGACACGACATATTTCTTATAATCGTTGGTAAATACGATGCAGTTGGTAATACTGCAAGAAGTACGGTATTATGAATGAACTTTTGTACCTTGACTTTAGAGGTCAATTTGTATACCGAATTTCTCGGATGAGACACCGTTTCGAGTCCGAATGGGTACAACGATCTCTTATGTTCGTGAATAGGAAATAGGTGTGTCACAGGGCAGTATTCTCTCTGTCACCCTTTTTAATATGAAAGTTAACCATCTTGTTAAATGCATTAATCCGGGTGTATAGATTGTTCTGTAAATGTTGATACCTTGTATATGAATCATAAACACTATTGAGAGACAATTACAACAATGTCTCAATAAACTTCAGACCTGGTCGGATGAAAATGGTTTGACATTTTCTAAATCTGAAACTAACTGTAGGCACTTTCGTCAGCTACGTAAACACCATGAAGATCCTCATCTAACACTGGATGGGTCACCAATACCAGTAGTGGATAAGACAAAATTCCTTGTCTTATTTTTGACCGTAAATAAACGTTTATACCACACCTTAACTACTTGAAGATCAAATGCCACAGATCTTAATTAAAAGTAGTGCACACACTAATTGAGGAGCTGATCGAAAACTGCCCTTACGACTTTATAGATCTCTTAGTATATTTATTGGCTCGCAATTCTTATTTGCAGATTCTTGATAAAAATGAACATTTGATAGTTTTAATCCTAGTTATGAACCCCTCTTTTTGATCGAAAACCAAAGGCCATTCGTACTTTCGATCCTAAAATAGATACAAATCTGATGGCCAAGTACCAAGTACCACAAATTCCACCGTGGATGTTGAAAACACCAAACATTATTTTTGTAAAAATAAGTCCGGTACAGACCCTTTTATCGTTCAAAGCAAATTTAATGAAATTATTTGAAATACAGTAATGTTCAGCTGTTGTTCGCAAACATAGTATAAAACGCCCCAAGCTTGACAAGGGTCTAGCTTCTCAGCTGAATTTAAAGCAATTAAACTTTCCTTGTTTTAAACTATACTGAGCATTCATGAATCTGATGATGACCATCTCGTAATCTTTTCCGATTCTCTTTCATCTCGTCATGCTTGCCTCTTATTTATCATTGTAATGGTTGTTTGTTTCGATGCGTTTGTTGTTTTTCTTGACTGATCCTTGAATGCTATATTTCCTGTTTATATCCACTTCTGTGTATTTGTTGTATGATATTATATATATATATATCGGTGGTAAATTCTCAAATACTTTTTATTTTCTTATTTTAATTTCGAATAGGTAGTTACACTACTCCAACCTTCCAAGGTGCTGAGATTGGTTTAAACACACTTAGGATATGTTGTCTGCTTATTTTAATTATTAAGTACTGCTCAACCCCGGGGATAGAGGGCGTAAACGGTAGCAAGTATTGACTACTTTTCATGAACAGTCTCAATCAAACCGATATTTTTTTAGTATCTATCATGTTCGACGATTTCCAATTGTCTCCTTTGATTCTCTTTTTGACAGTCTGCTGATGTACATAATTTTAAAATTGAAAACGCAAAACGGATGAAAACCAAGACGATATTTTGAGTTTAATTCAAAGACAAATAGTAACCGTTGTCAAGTAAGAACGATATAAATATTGAAGAGTGTAAATATTAAAAAAATAATAACAGAAACTGTATTCAAGAAAATGTTTCGCTTCTCAAAACGCATAGAGTTACTAAGGGTCATTGGAATAGTTTTGTCTATTGCATGACAGTTGGCTTGCCCATTCTTTGAATTTGAACTGGCGATGCAGATGATTATATCATCTTATGTCTTGTTTTCACCTTTATTCATTATTTTGTTTGTTTAAGGGATAACTTATTTATTTCCATTTAAGCTAACCGAATTACGAAATATTTGTATTTATCCAATGTTTAAAGCAAATAAGCGTTCAAATGTAGCTAAAGTTTTGACGGTCTATATCTTGTTAATTAAAGTCAGTTGAATTTGCATTATCAGTGTTATTAAAGCTTGGGTACTCTCGCCCACCTATCCTGTTTTTAAATAATGTCCGTCGTCTGTTAACGTTTTGATTGCCTTCATGTTGCGTCTAGTCTTAATATCGATGATCGCTCGGAAAAGTTCGAAAACTATTAATATCGAATACTAAACACCAGAGTTATGGCCCCTGATTTGGTGAAACATATTATATGTTGTTAATTATACTGTATGTTGTTAATATGTAGCTACTTCATGTCATCAAACGTGCTCAGCATGTTAATAACAATAAAAGCTTATACAAGGTTGAAGACCAACCCTAAACGCACCCTTCCCATCCACCCGAAATGCCAACTCTAACCCATCCCTCTCTCCACTCCCATGTTATTTAAATATTTTTAATGAAGTTATCGAAGTCATAAAAGAAACCATGGACAAAGCTAAAACAATTAGCCACGTCGGACTAGAAACAGTAGGCATTGCCCTTGACTTATTTCAATTCTAAAAACACTATAACCTTCATTTTTCATCCGATCTTTACAAAACGTGTTCAAAATGTTAATGTCAATAAAAGGTAGGATACATTTGAAATGTAACCATATCAGACTCGATCATCAATGAAAGCTTGAACAAGTTCATCCTCAGGATTTTGTAGATGCTGATCATCAAAAGTAGATATAAAAATCGAACAGGAGCAGTAACATTCAAGGACGAGTCAACCACAAACACTCAATGAATGTCAATTCAACCCTGTGGGAAGGATGAAACGATAACAATATTGATTGATGTGGATATGGTGTTATTGCATACATACCTGCATAATGTTTGATATTACACATTTACTTAAGAAATATGATACCGCCATTATCTCTTTTGTGAACAAACTCAATCTGGTATATTTAAACTCTTGTCATATTTATTTGTTGGAAAAAATCAAAATTAAATGTTTAAAAGCAATTTGCAAGGAATAATTGTATTAAAAAGTAAAACAACAACAACAACAAGTTAAAAAGCAGAATAAAATGTTAGTAAAGTTATAAATTTAAGCTTGTTCTACTTCACAAAAGATGCAAAGTCAGCAATTATGCTAAAATTGTCAAAACTATCAAAAAGAGGACTATCTCAAATCACAATGTACCTTTGTCTGTCTGAAAAAACAATCTGAAAAGCATGTCCCTTGTTTCTGTCAAGTTAAAATTGCATATAAAGTTGCATCTAAAGTCTAAGAAATGCAAACTGTGACCAGTCAGGATCTCACCATTATCAAATGTCTGTCCGTCTGGTGAAACAGTGTCCAAATTGACATTTTCTGTAAATCTGGACCCCCACCCCCAAATAAAATTCTGGGTGAGCATACATGTAATTCTAACAAAATAATAATAATGTCAATTTCCATAAAACAATAAGAATTGTAAAATGTTATCGAAACTTGTCAACAACTATATTAATAGGATGAGACGAAATTTTCATACGTGTCGCAACAATTAAATTCTTAGAGTTTCAACAATATTGTACTTTGCTAACAGTAAACTTGAAACTTTAGGATCCAGATATATTGAGTCAATGTACAACCAGCAATACAAGGAAATTCTAGCTGTTTTACAATTAAGCCTTTAAATTTGCAGTTGCTTTTACATTTTTTAACATGTTCAATTGCTAGGACACAAATGTCATTTTATTTTGTTGTTGAAATTGGCCCCCAAACCACCAGGAAGATGTGATGAATATTTACATCTAAAATCATTCATGAAGACATTTGTTTTGTTCCTGTCATAATATCTGAAAGGGTTGGTGCACCAATGTATGCTATAGGGAC
>JAWPHD010018186.1:0-41042 GCA_037043455.1 Cyrtodaria siliqua | reverse complement strand
CTGTAAGAGCATTTCCTTCCGTTTTCCATCTATTAAACCAGCAAATATAACTATATTCAGGATTATCTGCCCCTGTACCGAGAGGTAGGAAGGGGAAGAAAGCCAAGACAGAAGAGTCTCACTTCGATGCGAATGAGGAGATAGAGAAGGCAGGCATCAAGATGGACCGCGACATCATCCACAACAAGAACGCCTACAAGAGGCACATACATAGACATTCCAACAAGTAAGTTGAGTTTATACGGTTATGATTTCATCAATACATTTCTAGCAGAGCTTCTGCCTCACATGCGGGAGTTTGTAGGCTCAAGCCCCGGCTGGGTCATACAAAAGATTTCATAAAGTGGTACAAGCAGCTCCCTTGCATGACGTTCATCTTATATGGATATGTATTTATGGATACAGCTAATGGACGAAGGAGGGCATTGTTTCTGCTCTCTTGTAGATCAAACTAGCACCTCCCTCGGGGAAATAAATCCATTTTAATACATTGTAATTGGTAAGAATAGTTTATTTGTCATAGACATTAGAAAGAGTACACCACTTCTATGAATCTTTTGATAAAATGCGCCATTATTTAAGCATCTCATTTTTGTACCGATATAACAGTTGATTAATTTCATGTATATTATATTCCCCGTTTAATATCATGTTTTTTCCCCCCCAGAGTGTTACTGAGAGTGCGTACCCTGTTCTACCTGAAGCATGAAGTACTGAGTGGCGTTGTGGAACAAGTGGACCAGGGGATACATGTCAAGTAAGATGACAGCACCATATATTAACTACAGTCACATTTCATTCATTCTGGATACAAAGTTTTAGTATGATATCTTTTTAGAATGTAATATTACTAGCATTTTCATCTAAAAAGACTTGTAAAGTAGCAAAAACGTTTGTAAATTTTACAGCACCGGCAAGAAGTTAATTGTTCACTGTTGTATTTCAGGGACATCAAAGGCTTTGTCGCACCGATTGCCGACAACGAGCCGCCGGCATACTGGTGGGATGAGCTGTCGGACAAGTCGTTACTGATTGGTGTGTACAAACATGGCTATGAGAAATACAACTTAATGAGACAAGACCCGTTGCTCATCTTTCTCGACAGATGTGGACCACCAGATGGCGCTGCCCTTGCCGCAGAACTCAAGGATGATGACGATAATGAAAAGTGGGTACTTTGGAATAATTATCTCGGGGCTATTTCATTAAAACATACCCAGGCCCCAGGGAGGCAATTTAATAAATATCTATGGATGAATTGAATTGAATTGGGGTTTTAAGGCGCACCAACACATTACAGGTTATATGGCGCCTAACAGGCATGAATATGCCAGGCTCATCTTCCATGTACATCGCGATAAAATATGGAAAATGGGCCTAGAACCTTCTCACCCATAACTGCAGGGTTGCTGCAAATTCTATCGTTAAAACTCCATTTACGTTGAAGCCATGTTTATTGTTTTTCTGCCACTGCTCTTAGTGATGTGAGCGAGATGGCACCTGAAACAATATTTTCTGAAATTTGATCTTTAAATTCAATTTTGCATCATTGAATGTGTGTTCAATTTCAAAAGTGCTTTTCTGTGTTCCCATTTATGTTTTAGTGGAATAGCCCTCATTATCATCAAATGTCAGGGCTCAGGTGTTTTATTGTGAAAATCAGAGAGCAGACAATATCGGATGTATAAATTAAATCATTTGCCATCATTATACCTCTGCTTTCACAAAGTGAAGTGGGGGCTATGTAGGAATCACGTTGTCCATAACATTCCGTCGCTTCGCGTAAAACATGTTTGTTCATTCGCGTAGCACGTTTATCTCATAACACATGTTTGTCATGTCCCGTTGCATAACAATTTTAATTAGTCCCGTTGCGTAACAAATTCCTCAAACTTCATATACACACAACAACTGATGACCTTATGTCCCTCTACATCACCCATTGTTGTTTGCCTAATTTATAACAGAATGATGGCCCTTCGTTTGACTTAAAACTGATGTATTCACCATCTTTGTTGGTAATTCTAGTTAAGAGACTGTTTGAAAGACTGATGGGACAACACACAGCATTTTGTAAATGTGTAACTAAAAGTGACATCAAATATAAAGATGGCATAAATCTGTCATAAAATTATTTCATAAAATGGCAGCAAATATTCCAATGATGATTTTCCATGCTAATACCTAGCGTGTGTTGCTGGTTGACTTAGTTGTCCCAGCCGTGTAATGTGTACAAACTGGTCTCAAATACCTGAGGAATATTTGATACATAGCTTTGATAAAAACAACAACCACATATACATTCCAATGATGATTTTCCATGCTAATACCTAGCGTGTGTTGCTGGTTGACTTAATTGTCCCAGCCGCGTAATGTGTACAAACTGGTCTCAAATACCTGAGGAATATTTGGTACATACCTTAGATAAAAACAACAACAACATATTCATTCCAATGATGATTTTCCATGCTAATACCTAGTGTGTGTTGCTGGTTGACTTAATTGCCCCAGCCGCATAATGTGTACAAACTGGTCTCAAATACCTGAGGAATATTTGGTACATACCTTTGATAAAAACAACAACATATACATTCCAGTGATGATTTTCCATGCTAATACCTAGCGTGTGTTGCTGTTTGACTTAATTGTCCCAGCCGCGCAATGTGTACAAACTGGTCTCAAATACCTGAGGAATTGAATTAAATTGAATTGTATTTTATTGTCGCACCAACAGCTTTTGAATATATCCTTTATAATATGATTAAACTTTTTGTGGGTACTAAACTTGATAGTGCATTGTAAATCTCATGTGAAGAAAAGAAATTGTTTGGCTAAGAGCTGGTTAGAGAAGCTTTGCAGATCATGCACATAACTATATTAAGCATCCATTCCCATGCCCAATATCATAGCAACGTTTTTATTTTCCAGTGATGATCTAGATGACACCAGTAATATTAAAGATGACGATGAAGAGGAATCTCTGGGTTGTGCGTCAGACGCCATGGGGACTCCGAAACTTGCCCCTGCCACCCCGGTAGCTCCACAGGGACCTGGCGAGGAGGGAGAGGATGGGAAGATGCCTTTCCCAACTGTGTCAGAGCTAAACACAAGGCTTCGAAGGATCATCACCAACTACCAGAGGGACTTCAAGAAACAGCAGTTGAAGATGCAACAGCAGTTAAAGGTAGTCATCAATTAGCAATCTGTTAGTTTATAATCAAATTCTATTTTGAAATACATGATTATGTCTCCCCCCCATACTGGGGAGACATATTGTTTTTAGCTTGGATGTCTGTCTGTCTGGATCTCTGTCCGTCACAAATCTGTCAGTCACAAATCGTGTCTCCACCCTATCTTTTTAACCACTCGAGGGATTTTGAAATAACTTGCCACAAATGTTCACCATATCGAGACGTGCAGAGCGCAACTTCCAGCCACGTCCATTCAAGGTCAAGGTCACATTTAGAGGTCGAAGGTCATATGCACTATATTTCGTGTCCACACTATATCTCGAACCGCTTGAGGGATTTTGAAATAGCTGGCACAAATGCTCACCATATCGACGACGTGCAGAGCGTAATTTTCAGCCAGGTTGGTTCATAAATTATGGGGA
Source organism: Cyrtodaria siliqua (assembly GCA_037043455.1). Taxonomy (NCBI): domain Eukaryota; kingdom Metazoa; phylum Mollusca; class Bivalvia; order Adapedonta; family Hiatellidae; genus Cyrtodaria; species Cyrtodaria siliqua. Next base: position 37,429 of record JAWPHD010018186.1, on the reverse strand, counting down.
GAGACATATGTTTTTGTTACAAAAACAACCCCGTCTAGTTTATGTATGTTGTTTCATCCTGGTTTTGACAAGAGATATTCATTTACTGCAGGCCAAAGTCGGCAGGGGCCATTCCCAAAAGAAGATAGAGCATAAAGGATGCCAGGATGAATATCTTGTTATAAATAAGGGATGCCAGCATGGATATATAGGAGCTCACAACATGGGAACTGGAAACTGAATACCTTGATTTTGATGTTCAGCATTTGAGAACATGATATTCATGTCCAGTAAATATCTTCATCACGATTACCTATTCCGTCCTGATGTGACCTAAACTGTTAAGGGTTGTAGAACGATTCATTCATTAATTTTTGTGGTGCTGTTTATTTAGTTTGAACAAATATTTAAAAGGTGATGTTGCTTTTCATTTCAGAAAGTTGAGAAGAGAGAGAAGTTGGATGCTGTTTTCCGTGAGAGAGAGAGCAGGAGAAAGGAAACTCTACAAAAGTAAGTAGTTACAATGTTGATGATGAATAATTAAGAAATAAAAGTGACGGAAGATTTGGAATACCAACAGACGTAGATGTTCAGTGTTGATGTTCTTCAAGTCCTACTCTCCACCAATCTCCAAACATGACACATTCTTTTTACACAGCTGTACCTTTCTGTTTGGTAGAATGAAATGTGAAAAATGGATTTATGATTGTGGCGTCATGACGCATGAATATATCAGATACTTCGAAGGGAAAGTTTAAATTCTGAGCATGCATTGGGTGCTGAAGCCACAGCAGATGTGGAAGTAGGGGTCAGGGGCAGTGAGGGTCTGGGGTTAGGTGATTAATGTTCTATAGCGATAAATTAAACAGCCATAACATGTCTAGGAAGAAAAATGATCCTCTTTGAGATGAGCTTATTATTTATAGCTCACAGATGATATAGCTGCTTAAATTATTACTGACTGAATTATAATTGAAATATTATTTTTACTTACAGATGGACGAGAAGAGAGGAGACAGATTTCTATCGTGTTGTGTCTACGTATGGTATAGAGTTTGACAGGGTGAAGGGACGCTACATCTGGGACAAGTTCCGTGTCATGGCCAGACTAGACAAGAAGACGGATGAACAGCTGACGGAATATTTCATATCCTTCTACCACATGTGCCTCAGAGTCTGTCGCAAGATTAAAGAGGAAGGTAAGGCAAATATCTTGTCAAATACTGATACTGTGTTGCGTGTCTGGTATCCGCTTCAGTATGTAATAGAGGAGAATAAAGTGAGTTTACTAAAACGGGACATGTTTTTTTCATGGGAATAACACCCAGAACAAGGTTGCTTTCATCACTCTTATCAGTCTTAAATTGTGCCATAGACCAGCGTAGTAGAAGGAACTGGGATAACGGATAAAAGGTGAGGAGTTGACGTCTGTTGGATGAGATATGATATAGTAGAGTGGATTGAACCAGTAATACCAGGTAAAGCAGTGCTGTAAACTTGTCAACACAGCATTGAAGAACATTAGGTCACAGAGGTTTTGCCTTTTGGTCTAAAGGCTAAAAACCGTAACCCTTAGTCTGAAATAAAACCAAAGCTCAAAAATAATTATTATGATAAGAGATTCTGAATATACTGAAATGCCTACTTTTGCTGTTGTTTTAATGATGTGTTAGATTAAGGTAGTTAACTGTAACTGTATTGTTTCCCCCTCCAGCGTACCCTCCCACTCCCGTGTACATAGAAGCCATCACTGAGGAGCGAGCCAATCGTTGTATAGCCAGGATAGATCTGCTCAGTAAGATCCGCGAGGAAATTATCGTCCATCCCAAGATGGAACAGAGGATTAAAACGTGTCAGAAATCCCTGGACCTGCCCTCGTGGTGGATTCCTGGTAAACAAGACAGGGAACTGCTGATTGGGGCGGCCAGGTGAGTACATTATACCTCATCCAGAACTATCATGTGACAGAAACAGCCATGCTGATACTAAACTCTCACCCTGAGTACTGATGTACAATACTGTTCTGAGTTGTATCCCTGTCATGTCTTGTGTAAATTTAAAATTTTCATCTGTTTTAAAATAATGTTAATTTCAGAATCTAGTTGAGGTCAGCTTGGTTAAAATGTATGTTTGCTAGCTTTACACTTATCATATCTTGACCAAAACTAACAACCACATTAACATGAACATTACCACCAATATGACTTGCCACAAATTATTCTCACCACATTTTGCTAAATAAAAACAACCACATCAACACATCACCAGTTAACAACTAAATCTACGAATTACCAGTTAATATCCACATCAACACATCTCCAATTAACAACTAAATCTACAAATTACCAGTTAACATCCACATCGACACATCTCCAATTAACAACTAAATCTACGAATTACCAGTTAACATCCATATCAACACATCTCCAATTAACAACTAAATCTACGAATTACCAGTTAACATCCACATCAACACATCACCAATTAACAACCAAATCAACATCATTACCAATTAACATCCACATCAACACATCACCAATTAACAACCAAATCAACATCAGTTAACAACCACAGAAACTCATCACCAATCACATCAACGCATCACCTGTTAAACATTTGAACATCAACAATTAATGACAATCCTATTGCAGGCATGGCCTTGCGCGGACCGACTACTACATCATGAACGACCCGTCGTTGTCGTTCCTGGAGTCCATTAAGGCATACACACAGTCACAGCGAAATTCTCCATCCAACTTTCACTTGTTTGGCAAGGATTCAGACAAAAAAGGTATTTAATAAACCTGTTCATTTGTTTTGGCCTTTTTGCAAAGGTTTAATATATTTGGAAAATGGAGTAGCATGAAAAACATAAATTCTAGTAACAGTCTGCGATAATTTATTGCCAGTAGTTGTTTAACCAACAGGATAAATTATGTTGTGAGCAAATATTTAATTCATACATAAAGCCTTTTCATGAATGCCTATTTGAATTAAGACTGGATACTATGAAACACATGTATAGATGTGTAAGAATTCTTCTTCATGCTTTATGTCTAGACATCCCCTCCAAGATACAGACCTTATGTCCCTCTACATCACCCATTGTTGATAACCTAATTTATTACAGAATTATGGCCCTTTGTTTGACTTAGAATATTCATCACCTTCAGCAATAGTTTTGGTTTTAACTGAACAATTATTTTAATTTTTCTTATCTAAGAGTAATTTCTGTTCTTTAAGAACAAACTGCCGTATATATGGTTCTGAAGAAAACGAAATTAGTTTGTTTTGATAGTTTTATGTGCATGTTATTTGATTTACAGATCTCAAAACCGAAAAAGATGACGCAGGAAAGAAAACAAATAAAGATGATCAAACTATTATATCTGAAAAGGTTTCTAAAGATGACAAACATGTTAAAACAGAAAATGGTGCAAAAATAGAATCTCAGAATGAGGATGAAGACACTTTAAAGAAAGATTCCGAATTACAAATGGAAAATGGAGACAAAGATAGCAATTTTGACAGTGACAGTAGTGAACAAACAGTAAAAACTATCAGTCCAAAGAAAGAAAATGTTAAAATTGAAGAAGAAGCTGACAAAATGGAAATCAATGAAAATGGCCAAGAAACTGAACCTGGTGAAATTAAAAAAGAAAAACTAAATGATATTGTTAAAAAGGAAGGTAAATCCGAATCAGAAGATTCTGAAAAAATGAATTTCGATTCTAAGGAAAGTGTTAAGATAGATAATAAAGAGAGTATTAAATCTGAGAAGGACAGTATTAAATCAGAACTGAAGGATAGTGTTAAATGTGAGAAAGATGATACTTCGGAAAAAGAAGGTTTGCTGAATGGAACATCTGATGATGTTAAAAAAGAAGTGAAAGAAGAACTGTCTGACGTGAAGGAAGATGCAGATGAGGTAGGGTCATATCCATACATTGGTTTGATTCTGAGTAGATGTGATAAATAGGATACTACATGTGTTATTAAACATTTGAGATTTCTTTTGGCATTTTAAGAGAATGTGTACAAAGCTAATACTTTGATTTCAAGGGTTGTAAAAAAGAACTTTTCCTGTAAAAAAGAAAAATGTAGCCATTTGGCGTCTTCATTATATTGATCTGAAATAGTCAAACAAATTTGTTGTGCTTCTACCTACATAAAAAAGTAGAGTAGCTTAACAAATTTAATTCAACTCTTTAAGGGTCAGTAAAATAATTGAGTAGCTGCATTAACTTTAAGGTTGCCCTTGCTTACCAGCTAATTGTATCATAATATTTTATGAAAAGGAAAAGAAGCTGAAAGTAAAAGTTTTGTCACATAAAACACCGCCATCAAAAACTTGACTGTAGAAGCTATTACACACCTGCCTGGTTTTGACATTGCCATCCCTACACATACACATGTTGTGTCTGGTTTAAGCATTGCCATCCCTATACATACACATGTTGTGCCTGGTTTAAGCATTGCCATCCCTACACATACACATGTGTCTGGTTTAAGCATTGCCATCCCTACACGTACACATGCTGTGCCTGGTTTAAGCATTGCCATCCCTACACGTACACATGTTGTGTCTGGTTTAAGCATTGCCATCCCTACACGTACACATGCTGTGCCTGGTTTAAGCATTCCATCCCAACACATACATATGCTGTGCCTGGTTTAAGCATTGCCATCCCTACACATACACATGTTGTGTCTGGTTTAAGCATTGCCATCCCTACACGTACACATGCTGTGCCTGGTTTAAGCATTGCCATCCCTACACGTACACATGCTGTGCCTGGTTTAAGCATTGCCATCCCTACACCTACACATGTTGTGTCTGGTTTAAGCATTGATATCCCTACATGTATATATTCTGTGCCTGGTTTAAGCATTGCCATCCCTACACATACACATGTTGTGCCTGGTTTAAGCATTGACACCCTTACACATACATATGCTGTGTCTGGTTTAAGCATTGCCATCCCTACACATACACATGTTGTGTCTGGTTAAGCATTGATATTCCTACATGTATATATGCTGTGCCTGGTTTAAGCATTGCCATCCCTACACGTACACATGTTGTGCCTGGTTTAAGCATTGACACCCTTAACACATACATATGATGTGCCTGGTTTAAGCATTGCCATCTCTGCACACACATGTTGTGCCTGGTTTAGGCATTGACACCCTTGCACATACACATGCTGTGCCTGGTTTAAGCATTGCCATCCCTACACATACACATGTTGTGCCTGGTTTAAGCATTGCCATCCCTACACATACACATGTTGTGCCTGGCTTAAGCATTGCTGTCCGTACATGTACACATGTTGTGCCTGGTTTAAGCATTGACACCCTTACACAAACACATGTTGTGCCTGGGTTAAGCATTGACACCCTTACACATACACATGTTGTGCCTGGGTTAAGCATTGCCATCCCTACACATACACATGTTGTGCCTGGTTTAAGCATTGACACCCTTACACAAACACATGTTGTGCCTGGGTTAAGCATTGCCATCCCTACACATACACATGTTGTGCCTGGTTTAAGCATTGACACCCTTACACAATCACATGTTGTGCCTGGTTTAAGCATTGACACCCTTACACAAACACATGTTGTGCCTGGGTTAAGCATTGCCATCCCTACACATACACATGTTGTGCCTGGTTTAAGCATTGCCACACTTCCACATACACATGCTGTGCCTGGTTTAAGCATTGCCATCCCTACACATACACATGTTGTGTCTGGTTTAAGCATTGCCATCCCTATACATACACATGTTGTGCCTGGTTTAAGCATTGCTATCCCTGCACATACACATGTGTCTGGTTTAAGCATTGCCATCCCTACACGTACACATGCTGTGCCTGGTTTAAGCATTGCCATCCCTACACGTACACATGTTGTGTCTGGTTTAAGCATTGCCATCCCTACACGTACACATGCTGTGCCTGGTTTAAGCATTCCATCCCAACACATACATATGCTGTGCCTGGTTTAAGCATTACCATCCCTACACATACACATGTTGTGTCTGGTTTAAGCATTGCCATCCCTACACGTACACATGCTGTGCCTGGTTTAAGCATTGCCATCCCTACACATACACATGTTGTGTCTGGTTTAAGCATTGATATCCCTACATGTATATATTCTGTGCCTGGTTTAAGCATTGCCATCCCTACACATACACATGTTGTGCCTGGTTTAAGCATTGACACCCTTACACATACATATGCTGTGTCTGGTTTAAGCATTGTCATCTCTGCACATACACATGCTGTGCCTGGTTTAAGCATTGCCATCCCTACACATACACATGTTGTGTCTGGTTTAAGCATTGATATCCCTACATGTATATGTGCTATGCCTGGTTTAATCATTGCCATCCCTACACATACACATGTTGTGTCTGGTTAAGCATTGATATTCCTACATGTATATATGCTGTGCCTGGTTTAAGCATTGCCATCCCTACACATACACATGTTGTGCCTGGTTTAAGCATTGACACCCTTAACACATACATATGATGTGCCTGGTTTAAGCATTGTCATCTCTGCACACACATGTTGTGCCTGGTTTAGGCATTGACACCCTTACACATACACATGCTGTGCCTGGTTTAAGCATTGCCATCCCTACACATACACATGTTGTGCCTGGTTTAAGCATTGCCATCCCTACACATACACATGTTGTGCCTGGCTTAAGCATTGCTGTCCCTACATGTACACATGTTGTGCCTGGTTTAAGCATTGACACCCTTACACATACACATGTTGTGCCTGGGTTAAGCATTGCCATCCCTACACATACACATGTTGTGCCTGGTTTAAGCATTGACACCCATACACAAACACATGTTGTGCCTGGGTTAAGCATTGCCATCCCTACACATACATATGTTGTGCCTGGTTTAAGCATTGACACCCTTACACAAACACATGTTGTGCCTGGTTTAAGCATTGACACCCTTACACAAACACATGTTGTGCCTGGGTTAAGCATTGCCATCCCTACACATACACATGTTGTGCCTGGTTTAAGCATTGCCACACTTCCACATACACATGCTGTGCCTGGTTTAAGCATTGCCATCCCTACACATACACATGTTGTGCCTGGTTTAAGCATTGCCATCCCTACACGTACACATATTGTGTCAGGTCTAAGTATTGCCATCCCTACACATAGACATGTTGCATGTTACAGGAGGTGAGACAAGCCCTGGAGGATGATGAATCCAACTCTGAGTTCCTGGACAGCGTATCACAGAGTCTCATATCACAGTGGCCTAAGGTAAATCTAGATGGCGTATCACAGAGTCTCATATCACAGTGGCCTAAGGTAAATCTAGATGGCGTATCACAGAGTCTCATATCACAGTGGCCTAAGGTAAATCTAGACAGTGTATCACAGAGTCTCATATCACAGTGGCCTAAGGTAAATCTAGATGGCGTATCACAGAGTCTCATATCACAGTGGCCTAAGGTAAATGTATTCATGGGTATTCAGTCCAGCAGGAGCAAGTCTGTAGTGACTGTGTCTGTAGTGACTGTTAATTTGTTACCTTCATATTCTGGCTTCAGCCAATGATAGAACCCACATTGCGTTCTTATTGATTACAATTTTATGATAACATTAAATATTTACACTATTGGTTGATTGAAATAGTGGTAATAAATTTTCCTTTTCTCCAGGTTTTGAAGGTACATGTTAAATCTTACGCTGTTCTGTTTTGATACTTTCAAATACTTTGAATGCCTTTTGGTGTCTTCATTTATAGTTCTGTTACCCGATTCATTTCACACCCTGTATTCATATTTTAATTTTTAAAACAGTTTTGCATGGTAGTTTGAAATTGAGATGTGTATAGGATTACAGTGTGGTGCATTAATTCTGTTTTAAATTGTAGAAACGTGAGAGAACATTGTCTGTCAGTAAGATAAGATATATCATAATAGATGTGGTAATTTTTGCCATTTTCTAAATTTTAAAGTTCAATTTTCAGATCAACCTTCTATTTTATTAAACATACAATTACAATTCAGGTTTGTGCTGTGGATATTGTGCATGTTTACATGTCTCTTCCTGAGTATTACAACACCGTGCTGTGAATACTAGACAATACTTCCTGAGTATTACAACACCGTGCTGTGAATACTAGACAATACTTCATGAGTATTACAACACCGTGCTGTGAATACTAGACAATACTTCATGAGTATTACAACACCGTGCTGTGAATACTAGACAATACTTCATGAGTATTACAACACCGTGCTGTGAATACTAGACAATACTTCCTGAGTATTACAACACCGTGCTGTGAATACTAGACAATACTTCCTGAGTATTACAACACCGTGCGATGTTGCTGGACCGTTATCCATTTTCATTCCATAAATATTGCAGGACCGTTACCTATATTCATTCCATAAATGTTGCTGGACCGTTACCTATATTCATTCCATAAATGTTGCAGGACCGTTACCCATTTTCATCCCTATATTCATTCCATAAATGTTGCAGGATCGTATAGTATTCCACCGCCTGGAGCAGATATGCTACTGTGTAGAGACAGGGGAGTGGCCATTCCCTCCCAAAATGAAGAATTCACACATTCTGGGTATAGACTCCAGTAGTAGCACTCCCACCCGGTCCCTGACCCCGTCTGTGACCCAGTCTGTGACCCCTAAACAAGAGGAGGAGGGTGGTGAGACCCCTGCAGAGAAGCTGAAGAGGAAGGAGAAAGAGTTTGATGTTCAGCTGGCAGAGGTAAAGCAATGTTTTGAAGATGAAGAAAAATTATGTTGTATACTACAAAAAATAAGTTTCATTTAGTTTTTAGTTGTTTAATATTGAGAGTAATTAATTTTTGAGGGCAGAAATAATGTTAACCTTGTTTTATATGCCAATATCTTTCATGTCATAAACCATACTTAAAAAATAATTTGTATGCTCTTTCCTGACATAGATGTCATAATTTTATAAGTGGGTAGGTAGGTACTGATAGGTAGGTAGATGAATGTTTTTATTATTCTTGTAATAAATGAGCAAATTTCTAAAGATAGAAAACATATATATTTAGACTTTAGTGTGATATAGAATTGCTATAAAACATCTTTTTTCTACGTAATTAAGTATTTTTAATAATGAATGTTGGCCTTATGGAAATAACTTGACTTGAGTATACGGTTAATTCTGCAGGTCTTTCTTGACGATGAACCATGGCATTTGATGAATTCGAGATAATCGTTTTGAGATTACCTGCGTTTTAACGGCGTAAATTACGTATTTCAGGGAGATGGTCTTAAAATGACATTCCATAAGAAGTCTGAAAAACACAGGCGTTCACTGGATCCCATGCAAGAAGCTGAGAAAAGTAAGACCTTTGTAATGTCTATAAAGATGTGATTTATAGTACTAGTGGTTCTATTATAAATGGACAAGTAAGAATCTGCAAACAAGTTATATTTATAACACCATATAGTCTGTAAGGAATTATGTTACCTGATAATAACAAATAAATGACCCTTCTGAAATAAAATAGTCATAGTAAATTCCTCACCCTCCAGGGCTTTTTTTCTAGAAATTGTGAAGACTCCCTAGCCTGGTCATTTTGTAAAAACAACAATATTGAGAAAGAGAGGTGTGTGGTTTTGGGGTGGTGGGGGGGGGTGGGAAGAGGAGGAGAGAGGGGAGAGGGGAGGGGGGGAGGAATTTTGTTAACAAAAAAATATTTAAAAAGTAATAATAATTTTATTGAGAAAAAAACGCAGCCACAATTGTGAAAAAAATTACCAATTTGGAATTGTGAAATAGCCGAAGGTTGGCCTCTGTTACGTAATCAAAAAAAAGGCCCTGCCCTCATTATATGTGTCTATGTACATCTACTTAAATTATGTACATCTACATGAAGAAATTCAAATTCATTAGAAACCAGATTTTTTAAAATGCAAACCATTACCACTTATTGATGTATTTACAGCTGCCCGCATTCAGGCTATACTGGCCCAGAGCCTCGCCATGTCACAGGGATCCAGCGACGACAGTCAACAAGACTCTATTCTCTCTACTCAGGTATCATGGCCGTCACCGTGGCATCCTTCTCCTCCATTCTACATGTCCATGGCACAGGTCGGTGACTCTTGCAATGCAGGCAACACCGCTTAGTCCGTGAGGAAACCTCTATTTCACGGGGCTACGTCTCACGGCTGAGCTGTGTTTTTTTCTAAGCATGGTCTAGAATAGTAATTCAGAGCTTTTTTCAGTAAGCATGGCTTTCTAGATGTCGCAGTGTTTGTATGTTGGCATAGTTTTGAGGTCTTGTTTCCATGAAAATATTATTTTACTAGTAATTCCTTAATCAGCATGCTGTTAGGCCAAACAAAAAAAAAAGTGTGTTTCCTATTGCATGCTCTAAAAAAAATAGGGTCGGTAGGTGGGCATTTTTCTTTTTTTGGAGCAAGATATTGTGAGATTCTACATGTATTTATCTCATAAACCCCATACAAGTTGATGATACAGCTGAAAGTTTCTATGTGATGTCAGTTTACCTCGATATATTGTGATAAATCATTTTTCAGAACCAATTTTTTTTTTTTAATTTTTTTTTTTCATAAAAAGTTTTAGGGTCGGTCCCTTAAAAATAGGGTCGGTCGGGCCGCCGGAAACACAGGTTTTTTTTTTTTTGGCCTTACATATTTTGACATGTTGTGCAAGAATTAACCTTTTGGTGATGAAAAGGACAATCAAGTTAACAAAATATTATGTAAGCAATTTGGTACAAGGAAAGTTAATACCGTATGTGCTGCAGTTGTGAACAATTGTGTGTGGATGTGGTGTGGATGGGTTCGGATGTGGTGCTGTTGTTTACGGTTGTGTAAGGATGTGGTGTGATTATGTGTGGATGTGTGTGGATATGGTATGGATGTGTGTAGTTGGATGTAGATGTGGTGTGGATGAGGTACGGTTGTGTCTGGAATATCTTGGGTTGTATGTGAATATGATGCATTTACTGGTTAACCACTGCTTTGTCTCTAGGTTAGGGAAGTCGAACCACGTGCAGATGTACTGCTTTTTTATCTTCCAAGCATATAAAACCCCCAAAATAACTTGTTTTGGTTTAACTAATAGAGTAGGATGATCATAGACATATTTCCTCCCTCGTTTTGTGTGGATGAGTAGAAATTGCTTCCAGATTTAATTTGCATGGTGTGCCGTAATATGCAGTGTCAGAATATATTTAATTTTTATTTGTAAGATTTATAGATGTTTTTAGAGCTTGGGTAGGGAGAGGTGAATGTTCAAGTTTGAAATATCCACTTATGGGAGAAAGACTGTACGTTTGATATTCGGGTAGGATAGAGGTAAATGGTTAACATTTGAAATACTCTGAGGTAGGCAAAAAGGAGATTGTGTAAGTTTGAAATACACGGGTATGCAAGAGATTATAAGTTTGATACACTCGGGTGACTTAAAGCTACAGTCTCTATATCAATCGATTTCTTCGTTGTAGGCATGTCTTTATTTGTAACTTCATGTTCACCACCTCATGTCGAAATCGGGTATTTAAGCGAGCAATTGTAGCGCAGGAAATCATTTACTGTATATACATCTACCAGTGTACATTGTACCTATACACAGGTAACAGTAATTTTTACAGAAAAAAAAAGTTAGCCTCTTTTAGGCCTCGATCACACGACCTTCTGATTTCAAGTCCGGTGCTGTATCCACTGAACTATAACGCTACTTGAGAAAATGGTATACTAACTACCGTTTATTATGAGGCAAAATAACAACATATTTGAACGCAACTCGAGATGGATCAATAAATATGTAGTCCATCGTGTTGCATGTGTAAATTGCCTGGTGGAATACTGTATGTTATCAATATGAAACTAATATTTCGCCTCAAAATAACCAGATCTCGACTTGTTATTTAGCGCTTGATGAGTGTGTGTGTGCGCTTGTTATTACGTAATGCCTATTTAGTGTTAAAAATGGTACAACATACCAATAAATATCCATGGTCTAGTGATTCAGCGTACATCCTTACAAACTTACAAGTGCAAGGCAGTGGTCCAAATCCTGTTCTGTGCCACTATTTTTTTTATCACTTATATTCTGAAGCCGTATATTTATCGATGTTACCTGTACGGAGGCTAAATAAAAATGTGAAATTGTACGCATCAGTTTCTGCTTATATACCGACATTGGGGTGTTCGTCAATTTGAAACTACTTCACACGTGACTCATTCATAATCATGAGTTATTACCAGTTAAAATAGGGACTGTGTAGCTTTAAAGTGCTAAAATTAGGATTTAATTGGAGTTTGTTCCAAATCAAAATTAACAGTTAAGTTTTAAAATACACTTACCGGTATGTGCCTATTAAAACATATTTAATTGGGATTTGTTTTGTCTTGACAGTGCTGATTATTAAAAGTTTGTTTACCTGCAAATGCTTCAAGGACATTTAAATTGTGACATTTAGTTGAGATTTCATGCAAGAAAATGAGTTATACTGCCAAATTATTAAATAAAGTTTTATGATTTGTATTTTTTATAAATAACAAAATAAATGCATTTTTTTGCAAGATATATACATAAATAAAGGGTAAAACTATATTATATTATTCCAATGATGATTTTCCATGCTAATACCTAGCGTGTGTTGCTGGTTGACTTAAATGTCCCAGCCGCGCAATGTGTACAAACTGGTCTCAAATACCTGAGGAATAGTTGGTACATACTTTATGATAAAAACAACAACAACATATACATTCCAATGATGATTTTCCATGCTAATACCTAGCGTGTGTTGCTGGTTGACTTAATTGTCCCAGCCGCGCAATGTGTACAAACTGGTCTCAAATACCTGAGGAATAGTTGGTACATATTTTTGATAAAAACAACAACACCATATACATTCGAATGATGGTTTTCCATGCTAATACCTAGCGTGTGTTGCTGGTTGACTTAGTTGTCCCAGCCGCGTAATGTGTACAAACTGGTCTCAAATACCTGAGGAATATTTGGTACATATCTTTGATAAAAACAACAACATACATTCCAATGATGATTTTCCATGCTAATACCTAGCGTGTGTTGCTGGTTGACTTAAATGTCCCAGCCGCGCAATGTGTACAAACTGGTCTCAAATACCTGAGGAATAGTTGGTACATACTTTATGATAAAAACAACAACAACATATACATTCCAATGATGATTTTCCATGCTAATACCTAGCGTGTGTTGCTGGTTGACTTAATTGTCCCAGCCGCGCAATGTGTACAAACTGGTCTCAAATACCTGAGGAATAGTTGGTACATATTTTTGATAAAAACAACAACACCATATACATTCCAATGATGATTTTCCATGCTAATACCTAGCGTGTGTTGCTGGTTGACTTAATTGTCCCAGCCGCGCAATGTGTACAAACTGGTCTCAAATACCTGAGGAATAGTTGGTACATACCTTTGATAAAAACAACAACACCATATACATTCCAATGATGATTTTCCATGCTAATACCTAGCGTGTGTTGCTGGTTGACTTAATTGTCCCAGCCGCGCAATGTGTACAAACTGGTCTCAAATACCTGAGGAATGGTCACCACTCAAATCACATTTGTAACACACATTGAAAGCTCAAAGCTGATTCATAATATGCCATAGGGTTGTGATTTTTAGATCCACTTTTGGCAATTTTCGTTGTCTGTCGTCATTTGACTTTTTGCTTGTAAGCGCTCTTAGTACCTTCATCCTATCTTTACTAAACTTTGTCAGGTTGTTGACATCACTGAAAGCTTAGGTCGATTTAAAAACCATCTATGTTGGATAAGTAACACTATAGTTGTGACCTCATTGAATGTTTTTATTCGAAGAGAAACAACTGTTACTTATTTCATGTTCATACCCAGTATGCGAGCTATTTCCATGATTGAAACAAAAACTTAAACTGTGTTTTGCATGTAGCATTAGCCTACGGTTCTGAATCTCTACCAAGTTTGTTTAAATGGTGACACCGAGTCATTTTGACAAAAAGGGAATAAGTGTCATCATCAACGGAAATAAAAACAACAATATCATCTTCTGATGCTGCTACACAGATAAAATTTGGTTATTTCACATGCGATTGACAGAATACAGACAGAATACATCACTTCATCTATTGTTATGAGAGCCATGTTGGCCAGTAGAGCATTTGCTAAAATTTTATCCACATGCTAATCCATATATTCAGTTAACTAGTTGTTATAGGTCAAGAGGATAGTGTATTTTTTCCTTTATAAGTGGTACCGAAAAACTAACATTCCCAATGGCAAAAAGTATGTTTTTTCTCCAATTGGAGTGAAAAAAATCTCAATCCAAAAATTTACGATTTATTGCGCTCCAAGAAGGGGGAAATATATTCTTTTAGGTGAGGGTAATTTAATACTACAAGAGAATGTATACATCAGGGCACGAAAATTCCACTCGTCTGCTCGCCATGACGAGTGCTCATATATGCAGGAGGAGTAGAAATTCAGATAAATTCTTTAATAATTTATCAATTTGACCATTCAGATATAACGTAGGACGAGTAACTCGGAAATAAATGTTCCCGCCCTGTTACATGGGTAATGTGTTTGCAAAGTATTTAAGCATACAATATTGCTTTTGTTTGATAGTGAAAAAATTGCCTATTTAAGGTAGAACAATGCAAATTTTCCCAATTGAATGGGTACCGGTACCAAAAGGGTGAAACAAAGCGCTGATATAGCTCTGACCGTTTATATGTATTTGACCAGCATAAGGATTAACATTTCAAAGATTTTACAATCAAATTATTTCAGTAAACTAGCATGGGGTTTCTTGATTAAAATAACTTCTCAATGATTTGTATTAGCAACAAATGTTTTGTTGATTCTTATTTGATTTGGTAGGGAAAACAAATGTAGATGTTTTTGCATTCATTCATGCAGTACATACATTAGTTCATTTCGTTGAGCGGCCTCGGTAATGAATTAAGGCCTTGCCTTTAAAGTTACAGACCTCTGCACCACGTGGTTCGCTTCCTGGCAGAGGCATGTTTGAGGAGACTTCATCCTTCATCTCATCTCCCTTTGAGGTCGCTGTCCCAATATAACCTAATACGATGTGTTTATGGGGAGTAAAACTCCATTTCATTCATTCGTTGTGATGAATCCCAATTAAGTTTATCTGTAATAGACGCAAACGTGATATAGATGTGCTTTCTGTATTGTGATATAGTCACCCTCCTGTGTGATGTTCTAACTTTCTCTAGAAGTTATTGTTATACTTAAAGGAAAACCAGAAATAGTATCTCAGTATGTTCAGTCGGTAAAACCAGTTTTTATTTTTGCAGAATCAAGACATATAGTAGGCCTCTGTGAGATTGATATGTGATTATGTTCTTCACATTTACTGTAGGCCAAAATGAATACTATTTCTGGTTTTCTTTTTCACTTTTATAGATGTTTTATATTTTAAAATTTACTATTTCAATATTTTTTACAAATTTCTACAACGAAAGTTTAAAGTAAAGAGTAATTTGTATTTTTCCTTTATATTCTTAGCGTTTATACATATATATTTATTCTACCTTCGTGAATAATAGACTATATTTCACTCATGTATGAGTGTATACACAGAATCAGTATTTGAAGATTGCATGTTTGTTTTGTCAGGGTGGAGGGGAGAGTCCGTTCCTAAACGGCAGTCACATGTCCGAAGAGGAGATGATGATGAACAGAAGCTTGGTAAGTTGGCACGTGATGGCACGAGGACAGACTGATATATAGTCGACAGTAGCCATCTTGTTTGTATTTAGATATTTTAAATTCTTCTATTACACATAATTATGTTTTGAAACTATATTTTATAGGCTGCAAATAAATTTGTGTTATTATCTGCTCCCTGAGTTTAACTATTTCACGTATTGAACATAGTTCACACCTATTCACTTAAAGCAATAAGTTAGAATAAAAGAGAATGTAGAGTAACTATAGATATTTAAGATAATCTAGAGTTTAGCTGTTATGATTATACAAAGTGTTGAATATGATACATGTTGCGATATGGGGTCCTCAGGGCTTATTTTTTCTTCCTGAACAGGGGCCGATATTTCCCCTAGCAAAACGAGACTACATTTTTCCCCTCTGGCTGAAAATAGGGGCTGCATGACTTGTGTCACGCTCTCCTCCATTACTATTTAACAACGGTTGCCAAACTTTACAGGAATGTTAATACCAGCAAGTGAAGATACGCACCTGGGTTTTTATTTTGGACCAAGACCACAGAGTTGTGGCCCTTGACTTAGTCAAACTAGGTGCTGAAAAACTTGTGTCCGGTGATTCTCCATAACTATTTAACCCATGGTCACCAAACTTTACAGGAATGTTGACTAGCACCTAAGTTGAACGTGTTTATCAGTGTTCATTATCAAAATGCTATGGCACCAGGGCTCTAGATAAGGGGCATATCGGCGTATTTTACGCAATTAAAATCAATAAATACGCAAAAATAATTAATTCTGGACGTACCAGATACGCTTCGGCCATTTCGATTTATTACGGCCATTTTGACTTTATTCGAGTACCTGTCAAAAAACTGCGTCGTTTAAGCGCTTGCCCGCAATAACTTATATAGAAGATAAAGCGTCTGAATGACATTGACGATGGAGTCGCGTGGGATCGCGTTCTCGGTTCTCGGGTTACTTTTTTTCGGAATTTGTATCAAGTTTAATAGATCGATTTTATGTATTTTTTTTAAAGTTACAGTTGCTGCCACGCAGATTACGACTAATCACACTCAACGCGGGGATTTTATCTCACCGCGGACACACTGATTTTGTCCCCGCGATCAGCGGAGAGTCTCATTGCGGGGACAATAACTTTTTACCACCGCGACACAATCACCGCGATTCGCCGTGATCCGTTTTGATTCGCACACCCCTGTGAAATCGCAGGCCATCGCCGCGATTTATCTTCAGTATCTATGTACAATTTTGCAGTCAATTTAATGCATTATTATTCAATAACTATTAAAAAATCGAAGCAGAAGACAATTTTATTTTTGTTTTCGAAAAATTCAAATGCCCGGATAATGTATACTGGGTCACGATAGTTATATGGCGGTTCCTATTACCGACTTCGCGGTGACTGAACATAAAATTCAATTAGTAATTCTTATACTGACAGACTTAAAACTTTACTAGTCAATAGTGTTTTGACATTGTTTTTGTAGTTTTGACATTTTTTATGTGTTCCTTTTATGTGTAATGACTGTTTTCATTGCAAAGTAGCAATGGTTCCGTAAATAAAGATAAAAAATACTCAGTGTTTATTGCATCATAAGTATAATTACACAATCATTTTTTGTTGTACACAATTAATTTAAATATAGGGAGTATTTACACAATTAAGATAAGTTCGGAGAGTAACAATACACAATTATTTTAAATCTAGGGAGTACGTACACAATTCCGAGAAATTCTTATCTAGAGCCCTGTGGCACAGTGACCTAAGTGGGGGCATCCGTGTCCTATGGACACATTTCTAGTTCCCTTCAGTTTTACTTCCTGTTCGCTTGTTATTTGTGATGATATAAGAGATCCAACTCTGACCTGAATGTTTGGAGATTTCTTACATCTGAAATCAGTTTTACTCTGTGTACTTGCAGATAAATGTTTGAAGTGCCATCTTCATTAGGGCCCTACCGTAGTCATTCTGTCCATATGTTCTTCAGCTGTCCAAGTTTATCATGAAATGTGACATCTTGACATAATATTGACAAAAAACACTGAATATCATTTATTGTAGATAGATAAATGACAATATTATACCTCAATTTCATATACCACTCTTTGTTTAATGTGACGTCATCCGGTCCATAAAGTTGCATATTGACCGGGCGCCCGGTCTGATAGCTATATTAACGGACGTGTGAAAAAAACGACGTCAAAATAAAGCGTAAAATGTATTGATTTAATTTGTTGGTCAGATACGGTATAATATAACAAATAATGTATGGTGCTTCGGTCCATATGAAGTTTATGGACTGGGCAGTCCATAAACTTGCATATGGACCTCAGCACCATACATTATTTGTTAAATATTAATATTTTAATGGATAATATTTACATGGCAAGTATATTTATATTTAATGATGGCGTTGGTCAAACAAATATCCAGGGCACGAAAATTCTGCTTGTCTGCTCGCCTTAACGAGTGCTCAGTGATGCAGGACGAGTACAAATTCAGATAAATTCTTTAACAATTTATCAATCTGACCATTCAAATGTAACATAGGACGAGTAACTCAGAAACAAATTTTCCTGCCCTGATATCCCATGTACATTACAGATGGAGCAGGGTCTGATGTTTGGGGACAGGCGTGGTCGTCGAGGTAGGAAGAGGAAGGCAGAGAAGATGGCCGAAATTGCAATGGCAGAGGCGTTGGCAAGGCGACAGACAGCTAGGGCTATAGCTTCATATGAAACAGGTAAACCTTGTAAAACGTCTTAATATTTAGTTTTAAAAAAACAAGAGTTTAATATCAGTATTACAGTTGAAAAATGTAAGTGCTCATAAGGCTGACATTGTAAGTGTGACATAAAACTTAACCCCTAACCCGCTACATATCTATAATGGTCCGTTCTTTCTTTGAATTAAGACCATTCCATTTATATTACAAAGGGTTACTCGCAGGCTGATCTGGGTTTACAATGGACCAAAGGCTATTATAGTTGTGCTTAGCGGGTTAAGGATTAAATCCTTTTTATGCTGGTATTTGTTTTGCCAGAACCAGAAGTCTACAGCTTGACTAGTTACTCATCTGACAATAATTTGTAATTAAAACAATTTTAAACAGTTAAGATTACGATATTGACAAAGGTATATAGACAAAGTGAACTAGATAAGTTATCCAAGAAACATTGCGCAACCATTTGCAATGAAAGTTTTTTCCTAGATATCACCTCACTGGAAGACACTGTCACTTGGTGTGGGTGTCTCTAGATTTGTTTGAATGGTGTTTTACGTCATTTTTAGCACATATTAGGCCATATATGATACCAATATTTTTTTGTGGTAGAGACAGACCACCAAATGTTTCCTGCTGGGTAGAACCAGTACTGTATACCTCCCGCCATCCTTAAGAATTGACACTCTAGCTTCGAACCCGCAGCGGTGATAAGCAAGAAATTTTAGACCTAGCGTCTTTACTGTGGTATCTCGAGAAGAGTATCACTATTGTAATATGTTGTGTATTATAATTGTAATGTGTATTTCTGTGTTCAGATTCCCATGTACCTGTGATAAACCTCGAGGATGGTAGCCGACTGTCGGGAGACGAGGCACCCTGCAAGAAGGACTTGGAAATCTGGCTGGACAAGCATCCCGGATACATGGTGGACAGTAGGGATGACGAGATAGAGCAGGGCGAAATTGTAAGTGACTATTGTAGTAACTTTCAATTATTTGTTTCTTGCAAATTGTATAAGATGTCAATGATGATTTACAAATTGGAGATTTCTACATATGAACTTCATCTGGACTTTCTTTAACGGTTTCTATTAAATGCAGAACATTTTTAAGAAGGAAAACAGTAAATTAACTTCATGTGTCCCTGTTTGTATTTTGTTTCTTGCATGCAGTGTCTGTATAATTTTATTTAATGATGACATAAGAGATCCAACTCTGACATGAACATTGGAGATGTCACACATCTGAAATCTATCTTGACATCATCTTTAGCAGAATTAAATACCAACTTTAAACAAAGTGCAGCAGAATATTGGAGAGGCAGTGTTACATCATTTAATTTGTGTTTTGTTTCTTGCATGCAATTTCAGACTATTACTATTTAATGATGACATAAGAGATCCAACTCTGACATGAAATTGGAGATTTCTTACGTCTGAAATCCATCTTGACATACAAGTCTTAACAGATTCATCTGTCTTTCATTTATGTAGACATACTTTGAATTATACAGACATTGACCCCAATATCAAGTACATTATTGAGGAAGATCTTAGTTGTTGGTGTCCAGTCTTGTTTCTGGCTAATTGTATTTTATGATGTTTTAAGGGAATTAACTTTGACATGAACATTGGAGATTGCTTCCATCTGCATTGAGACATGACAGCCTTATAATCTGGGGCATCTGTCTGTGAATCGTAGAAGAAAATAAATGTATCTGGAATGTACTGATCATGCCTTTGTTGTTAAACTCCTTCCTATCTCTTTGTATGTCATTTTGATGATGACATAAGAGATCCAACTCTGACATGAACATTGGAGATTTCTTAAATCTGAAATTTATCTTGACATTTTTGGTAGAAGAGTTTGTATTAAAACAAATGTAGAAGAAATTTGTTTAGGAAGGAAACCGGTATTTTAATTGTCTCTGCATCCTTTTTCTTCTGTTTCTTTCATGCAGTTTTTGTCTATCCTTCATTAATGTCCAACTCTGACGCGAAAACTGGAGGTTTCTTATATCTGAAAATCCAAGGGGGCGTCTGTGGCCGAGTGGTTAACGTCTCTGACTTGAACTCACTTGCCCCTCACCGCTGTAGGTTCGATCCCTCAGGGGCCTAGGAATCTTTATGTGAGGAAGCTATCCAGCTGGCTTGCGGAACGTCGGTGGTTCTACCCAGGTGCCCGCCCGTGCATGAAAATTGCCCGGAGGGGCACCTGGGGTCTTCCTCCACCAATGGAAGCTGGAAAGTCGCCATATGACCTTAGCTGTTGGTGCGACTATAAACTCCAATTCAGTCAATCAATATCTGAAAATCCATCTTGACATCTTTATGATTTAATACCCAAATGGAGTAGAATGTTTATATTGAAGAGCAATGGTTTGTTATTTTGTATATTGTTCCATGCATGTAGTTTCTGTTGATCCGTATTTAATGATGATATAGGAGATCCAACTCTGACATGAAAATTGGAGATTTCTTACATCTGAAAAAAAGTAAACTTGATTTAAACAACTTGAGATTAATAGTCACTTATGTTTTATATTGAAAATGGAAAGTGAACTGAAACTGAAATTGCATTTAAATGTTCACTACTGAATTATTTTGGAGAAGATAGAAGAGATAAATTGAACTCTTGTATTTATTGCATGTCTAAGCATCTGGGCACTGTTTTATTAAACAACCTACGATAATTTTGATCGTAAGTCAAAATTAAATACCTTCTACCATTTGCTTTAAAAGCATTTGAAGAAAGCATTGAAGGGTGGAAATATTGCATAAATAATATATGTGTTAAATAGTTTAAAGAAAAGTGTTTTATCTGTTTAACTTAACATATAGCAAAACATTTAATAATTTGATTTACGACAATATTGTCGTAAGATGTTTCATAAAAGGGGCCCAAATTGATGGCATTTATTCATTCTTGACCTTAGTAAAAATGTAATGATTTACTTCTGATCCATCAAGGCCTTCCAGATGTATGTATATGTATATATTATAAACATACATTATGTTACAGGTGCAAGACTTCCCTGAGAGAAGGAAGGGAAGGAAGCCCAAGTTTGACCCTGCTTTCCTGGATATAGAAAAACTCACCGGAGAAGAAAATGTATCCGTCATCAATAGAATGACGGGCAAAAAGGTACGTGTGTTTATCTTTGAAGGTTTAATTCATAAAAAGCAACTTTTAAACAATATTTGTAAGAAGATTATGATATGCTATGGTCACAATGCTCCCTGTATGGGACCTTGATATAACTACTCAAGATATTCAAAAATTAGACATTTCAAGTAATAGATCTATTTCTCACAAAACCAAAACTTTACATTCAGCTGCCATGTCATGTGCCTGTTCCGTGAATTTGATAAAAGGTTTATCAGATCAGTTTTCGCATTGGAATTAGTGTGTATTTTACATCTTGTTAAAAAAATCCTTTGGTATTTCATGCCATAATCGGAACTCACAGCAAAAAAAAAAGCAAATTTTAGATTGTATTCTGCTTAATTTCTAGCCATATTGCCAGGTATGGTATGAATGGTACACAATATAATTTGTCGTCATAAGCCTAATGTAGAGAATCAGTCGAGAAATCAACACCTTGTTAAAACAGCCATGAAACCTGTCCTACCGCTTAGATCATTAAAGTTCTCCGGCCATGTTTTGTTTCATGAACATGTTTATGTTTATTTAAATCAAAATCAATACACAACAATAGTTATTTACAATTCACACATTGCAATATCTGTGAAAAGAGAGATCTTGTTTGGTAGAAAACTTTGAACAGGTAAATTAATCCACAGGTAAATGTATTTATCAATTATCTGGCAATAGTTGTGCAGCTATACAATTTAGATTTACCTCATTTCCCCGTGCAGTCATGCAGTGGTAAAAGTAGTATATACGTCATGCAAATAATACTCATTACTTAGTAACGGTTTTCAATGTAAGTTTCTCTCAGAGACTATCAAGAAATGTTCATATGGTGTTTAAGAGTTAAATTTGTTAATTGATAATACTACAAAAAGGGTGGCCATTCATCATTAAATATTACAAACAGTTGCTGGAACAAGCACCAAAGATAAAGTACACAGTGAATCTACACTATCCAGGCAAACACGTACATACTTCATACGAAACCCCTTTGATAATTTAATATGTATCTTGATGTAATAAGTGTATGTAAATATTTGGTGGTACCATCTGGAGCATTTTGATGAGGGCCGAGTCTATATTGCAGGCAATAATATAAGAATCTTTCATGGCTGTCTGGTGAAGATCGGAAATGCCAACAAGATGTATATTATTTTAGTCAGGACCGAGGCTTTGCCGAGGGTCAGAATTTCCCAATCTGAACCGGATGCCCGTGATAGATTCTTTTTAATGCATACCATTGACATCATCGCCAACTACTTACGTATTACATGTTTGTTTAAACATGTTGATGTCATTGCTATGTCAATCAGGTTTTCCATCACTCATGCAAAAGACGGATAACATTATATGATATGCACGAATGCAATATATAGAGGATCTTACATGAGTACAGTACTCATTCATTATTGAATTTATTAAACGAGTTGGCAAAATGATATAATGCGAGGCTCTTGCCGAGCATTATATCGTTTTTTTGCTAACGAATAATGAATGAGAACGAATGTTAGATTCTATTTATCACATAACTCACATATCGACTTTTATTGCATTTGCCTGTCGCTTTAACATGGGAACCTGACATAAACTGTGGGAATTGGATCATAGTCATTATCGATATTTTTTTTGACAGCACATACTAGGCTTATTTGCATACTTATATAACTAGTGGTATATCGAAAAAAAGAATGGTGTTATTCCACTCCCACACCGTAAGTTACGTGATAAATTTATATATACACTAATATGTAGATTTTATACAAAATAAATGTAGGTGATATTTGTTTATTAATGTTTAGTATAACTATAGTTATATTTGTGTGTTTAGATAACGGGAGCCAAGGCACCACCCCTGCGTTATCTTGGCGAATGGTTGGAACAGAACCCAATTTGGGATGTTGATCCAAAATGGTCAGAACTAGTCAGAGCCAAGGTTGGTGTGATTGCTTTCTTTGCATTGACACTTGGGATCTTTATTTTACTGTAATATGCACCTATTAAGACAAAATTGTTAAAATTAGGTCAAGCTGAGATGGCCACAATTACTAAAAGTCCAAACATTAAAAAATTTAAGAACAATTGAGCAGATTTTTGATTTTTTTCAGAAATGATTGTTAGATGATATATCATACTTGTATGCTCTCAGGTTTATTCAAATGAAGTACCTGGGTTACAGTCCCAGGGATCCCAACGTTTGTATTAAGAAATTTATAGGAAAAGCTCTATAAAAAAACACTAAAAAACTTCAGAAGTGCTTTAAATGCCACCTCTTAAGAAGTTATTCTTCAAACCGAAAGATGACATGATATATTGGCATGACGTATTTGGTCCTAAATGAAATACATTTTAATCAGACATTTAAGATGGATGCCAGTGGCCATACACCTTTACAGGAAAAAAGGTCCTAAATAAAATACATTTTAATCAGACATTTAAGATGGATGCCAGTGGCCATACACTTTTACAGGAAAAACTTTGTTTCTCCTCTAAAACCAGTAGGTCGGTTTATATGAAACTTTACAGGAACATTCATGTTTTCCTCCCAATATTATAGCGGCTTCGGTAGCTCAGTATGTCCGCTCGGTAGCTCAGTGTGTCCGCTCGGTATCTCTGTGTTTTCGTTGGTAGCTCAGTGTGTCCGCTCGGTAGCTCAGTGTGTCCGCTCGGTAGCCCAGTGTTTCCGCTCGGTAGCTCAGTGTGTAGCCCAGTGTGTCCGCTTGGTAGCCCAGTGTCAGCTCGGTAGCCCAGTGTGTCTGCTCGGTAGCCCAGTGTGTCCGCTCGGTAGCTCAGTGTGTCCGCTGTCCGCTCGGTAGGTCAATGTGTCCGCTGTCCTCTTGGTAGGTCAGTGTGTCCGCTGTCCGCTCGGTAGGTCAGTGTGTCCGCTCGGTAGCTCAGTGTCCGCTGTCCGATTGGTAGGTCAGTGTGTCCGCTGTCCGCTCGGTAGGTCAGTGTGTCCGCTGTCCGCTCGGTAGATTAGTGTGTCCGCTGTCCGCTCAGTAGGTCAGTGTCCGCTCGGTAGCTCAGTGTGTCCTCTCGGTAGCTAGGTGCGTCCGCTCGGTAGCCCAGTTTGCCCGCTCGGTAGCCCAGTGTGCCCGCTCGGTAGCTCAGTGTGTCCTCTCGGTAGCTCTTTGTGTCCGCTCGGTAGCTCAGTGTGTCCGCTTGGTAGCTCAGTGTGTCCTCTCGGTAGCTCAGTGTGCCTCTCGGTAGCACAGTGTGTCCGCTCAGTAGCTCTGTGTGTCCGCTCGGTAGCTCAGTGTGTCCGCTTTATGTTCGCTCAGTAGGTCAGTGTGTCCGCTCGGTAGGTCAGTGTGTCCGCTCGGTAGCTCAGTGCATCTGCTCGGTAGCTCAGTGTGTCCGCTGTCTGCTCAGTAGGTCAGTGTGTCCTCTCAATAGCTCAGTGGCTCCGCTCGGTAGCTCAGTGTGTCCGCTTTGTGTTCGCTCGGTAGGTCAGTGTCCGCTCAGTAGCTCAAATTGTCCGCTAGGTAGCTCAGTGTGTCCGCTCGTTAGCTCAGTGTGTCCGCTTTGTGTTCGCTCGGTAGTCAGTGTGTCCGCTCGGTAGCCCTGTGTGTCCGCTCGGTAGCTCAGTGTGTCCACTCGGTAGGTCAGTGTGTCCGCTCGGTAGCACAGTGTGTCCGCTCGGTAGCCCAGTGTGTCCGCTCGGTAGCCCAGTGTGTCCGCTCGGTTGCCCAGTGTGTCCTCTCGGTAGCTCAGTGTGTCCGCTCGGTAGCTCTTTGTGTCCGCTTGGTAGCTCTGTGTGTCCACTCGGTATCTCAGTGTGTCCGCTTTGTGTTTGCTCGGTAGCTCAGTGTGTCCGCTCGGTAGCCCTGTGTATCCGCTCGGTGGCTCAGTGTGTCCGCTCGGTGGCTCAGTGTGTCCGCTCGGTGGCTCAGTGTGTCCGCTCGGTAGCTCTGTGTGTCCGCTCGGTAGCTCAGTGTGTCCGCTTTGTGTTCGCTCGGTAGCTCAGTGTGTCCGCTCGGTAGCTCAGTGTGTCCTCTCGGTAGCTCAGTGTGTCCGCTCGGTAGCTCTGTGTGTCCGCTCGGTAGCTCAGTGTGTCCGCTTTGTGTTCGCTCGTTAGCTCAGTGTGTACGCTCGGTAGCTCTGTGTGTCCGCTGGGTAGCTCTGCGTGTCCGCTTTGTGTTCGCTCGGTAGGTCAGTGTGTCCGCTCAGTAGCCCTGTGCGTCCGCTCAGTGGCTCAGTGTGTCCGCTCGGTAGCTCAATGTGTCTGCTCGTTAGCTCTGTGTGTCCGCTCGGTAGCGCAGTGTGTCCGCTTTGTGTTCGCTTGGAAGGTCAGTGTGTCAGCTCGGTAGCCCTGTGTGTCCGCTCTTTAGCTCAGTGTGTCCGCGCAGTAGCTCTTTGTGTCCGCTCGGTAGCTCAGTGTGTCTGCAAGGTAGCTCAGTGTGTCTGCTAGGTAGCTCAGTGTGTCCGCTTGGTAGCTCTGTGTCCGCTCGGTAGCTCAGTGTGTCCTCTCGGTAGCTCTTTGTGTCCGCTCGGTAGCTCAGTGTGTCCGCTCGGTAGCTCAGTGCGTCTGCTGTCCGCTCAGTAGGTCAGTGTATCCACTCGGTAGCTCAGTGTTTCCGCTCGGCAACTCAATGTGTCCGCTCGGTAGCTCAGTGTGTCGGCTTGGTAGCTCAGTTGATAAGACCTTGTGCTTTAGAGCTACAGACCTGTGCCCCACAATCGTTCTCTGGCAGAGGCATGTCTATTCATCTCATCTTCCTCCGAGGTCGCTGTCCCAATATAACGTAATGTGTGTTAATGGGTCCTAAAATCCCATTTCATTTCCCAATATCTAGGTTGGCTTAAAAATCAAATAGACTGAACAAATAAATAAAAAACCGACCGCAAGAGATATAGCAAAGTGATCAGACTGGCAAGGTCAAAATTGAAGTTAGATTCTGGTCAGACCTCAAAGTTGTCTGCCTGGTATAGAAAGACATAGTATATAGGAAACAACATGATAGCTAGTTCTCAACTATTGTAGAAGGTTCCATTATTAAACTTCACAGGAATAATGCAGTTAATAACAGTCAAGTTCCTGCAGATCTCAAGGTGGCAATCAATGTCAACATGGGTTAAAACGAGTTGGAGGAAAATCACAAACATTGCACAAGATAAGGCTAAAAGCCAACAAGTAATTGCCATTGTTAAAAATGGAAGCATATTATTGCTTTTCCTCTGAAAACATAATTCTTCAATATCATTTTCCCATCATGGAAGTGTGCCCAACCTAAATACTTCATGCTCGATCGCCCCAAGATACATTTCCAAAATCAGTTGCCCAGTGAAACGGTGAAAACCAGTATTCCATGTTTGGTCAAAAATAAAACATTATTTTAACAAGTATAGCATATTATGAAATCGGTTATTTTCATCCTTGCTACCATTTCAGGGCTCCTTACCAAAGACATTATTGCCTCGTGTTGTGACGCCATCTCGACGTGGACGTAGACCACGTGACAGTCCACTCTCACATTCCATGATGGCCGGCGGCGACCCCCACCATGCAGCAGCTTTAGCAGCGTCGATCGAAGCCATGAATGCCGCACAGCTGATGGCGGCTTACAAACTGCCGCTACCATTTGGTTCTATGTCTGGGATGGGCCTAAATCCAATGATGGGATTATCCGGTTTTGGATTTCCCAGTTTGTCCACTGCTTCACCGATGCCATCAGAAAAGTCAGACTCTAAACATAAGGGTTCAAAATCTTCCAAGGAAGAAAGCAACAAACATAAAGACGACGAGAAAAATTCCAGTTCCAGTCCACACCCCTCCTTCCCGATGATGTTCAATCCGTTAATGTATAACCCGGCTTTGTTAGGCGCTCCAGGTCTCAATTTCCCACTGCCCACTAGTCTGGCTGGGATGGATGCAGGGTTTATAAACGGACACTCAAAAGTGGAGGAAATATCGCCTCGTATAAAAACTAAATCTCACACCCCTGATCATCAAGGACAAAGTCAGGCGGAAGATCTCAGTATAAAAAGTAAGAAAGTGATTGAAAATACAATAAAAGCCCACTCTAGTGGTAAATCTACACCAAAACCTGAAGTGAGTATGGACAGTGATGAAATGCCGTGTGATCTTTCAATGAAACCAAAATCAAAGGAGGACAAGTCGAAGCAAAAGATCTGTAGTTCGGATAAACTTAGTAGAATTGTTGACACACTGAAATTTAGAGTGAACAAAATGGACGAGAAACCGTCAAAAGGTGCATCAGACGAAGGAGAAAAAGAGATTAAAAAACACAGTTTAGAAGCCTTGTTAAACGTAAAGGGTAATCATTCTGAGTTGAGTAGCTCGAGTAAAAAGGAGCACACGGAGTCCAGTTCATCTAGTTCATCTTCCAAAAAGGATTTAAATCCATTGTCCCAGAAACTGTCCACTCAGGCATCACATAACCATTCTTCAAAAGAACCTGTTCCAAAAATTGTTCAGGAGCTGCTCGCTGCCAAGCAGCAGAAAGAGAAAGAGGAAATGCTGGTTGCTAAGCAACTTAAGCTTGATGCTCTGCTTGCTAAACAACAGAAACTGGTGAAAGAGTCGTTGCTAAAACAAAGGTCATTAAGTGCTCAGGTTTCCGTAGAGGAGAGTAACGAAGGGGACGAAGAAAAAGACACAATTGAGGAGGAATCTTAGAATAGGAATGTCTGTAGCTGGGGACTGAATATTGGCACTCCTAGAGAACATTCTTAGTTGCAGACTTGTGTGTTGGTTGGGTGGGGCTGGTTATAAATCGAAAAAATATTTTCGCGCACTGCTGAGGTGATTGGATATGATTCATTTGATGCTGTCGTGGAGAAATCTGAGTAGCAAAGATTTACTATAGAGTGGAACTGACGAGAAATAATACCTGTTGGTGTGCATTTTTTTGTTCAGAAATGTTCTGCTGGGACTGCAGGAGATATCGTAGGTGAGAGTTTACTACAATAAAAGCGGTGTCCGACAGCGAACAGGTAGATATGAGTGGTAGATATTGCTCCTGTGGGTGGAGTAGTATACGCCTTTGTTATTAAAGGAAACTGCCACTGAGAACTGCCTATGTTGGCTGCATACGGCTATGCTACTTATGGGAATTTTTTTATTCTTATTATACATGACAATGGCAAGATTTCAGTCATAGTAGTTATGAACAAAACTTCTTGCTAAAGGTGCTTCACATGAAGGTAATACAATTTAAAGTCGAACATGTAGCTATTTTTGCGTCAAATGTGAGTACAATTAGAAGAAATATGAACAAAAAACATCCGTTATAGTTTTGTCTTCAAGTGATGTATCGTGTAACAGCTGTTGACTGTTGAACAAATGCAGACTTCCATGTCGGACGAATATACGAAAACTTCATAGTTATGAAAAATTAGCATTAATTGTTTTCTGAGAACAGGTTGAATTACATGCTTGTTCTAAACAGAAGTAACAAAGTTTTAACTTGTAATTCATTCCAAGATTAAGGCAACTCAACATATATGGTATGTAAATATGCTGGTTTATCTTGACATTAAGATGTAAGGAAGGGTAACGATACAGAAGTATTATACCGAGGTGATTGTTTGCTATGGTTAAGTAAACGCAGATGCTGGATGAAACTGTTGCTGTAGTAACGTAAACAGATACTAGATGAATGTGTTGCTGTGATTACATAAACACAGAATGAGATGCTGGATGAAACTGTTGTGCCATTTTATGCATATCACACAAGCTGCTGCCTTTTATATTATGATCGTACACACAATGGTTTCATGACAATATGTGACGTGTTGTTATTGTAAAGTATGTATCTGTAGAGAATTTGTACAAAGTTTACTTCATCTAGATTAGAGAGTCAGTTTGTGTTGTAAAGGAGATGGAAATTCTAACAAGACTAATGAAATATACATATATATGAAACCATGCTGCAGAGGTTTAATGGCATATGCTGTATAACATGGATCAATAGCATATGGCCGTATAAGGTGCATGTATAGTATAATCGAAAGAAAAAGAATATTTTAAAAACTGAAAGAAAGATTGTGATTATATTATTTGAAGATTTTTTCTTTGTCGTTTTTACACCGACCTATATACTAAATTGATTAGAAACTGCTTATATGCGCCATGTTGAAATATAAAATAGCCACTGCATGCACAAGTTCTTTAGATATTTTGACTGCCATATAATACAATACAAAAGGCTGGAGTGATTTTTGGTGATCTTAAAATCGGTTTTCCTTTTTTTCATGAACAACCTATGAAAGACCTTTCTAATATATACAACACTTCGCGGGAAGTTCGAGTCTCAAAAAAATAGTTTTCATGTCTGATCGATTGTTTTAATAGGCATTGACATTATTTAAAGTTGAATTGAATTGAATTGGGGTTTTAAGGCGCACCAACACATGAAAGGTTATATGGTGCCTAACAGGCATGAACATGCCAGGCTCTACCATGTACATCGAGATAAAATATGGAAAATGGGCCTAGAACATTCTCACCCTGAACTGCAGAGTTGCTGCAAATTTTATCGTAGAAACTCCATTTACACTGGAACCACGTTTGTTTTTCTGCCACTGCTCTTTTGATGTGAGCGAGATGGCACCTGAAACAATGCAGGGATCATGATGAAGACCTTTAATGAACAAAGTATATACTGTAATTTAGCGTTTAAAATATCTGAACTGGGGTTAATTATGAAGCAATTTTGGTCAATTGATAACAGGGATAGTCCTGCATCCTTTAATAAACAACTCGCGGATCTTAATATAACGTGTGGAATCCTGAGTAAATATTTTTATACCGGATAGTAAGATGTAATCATTGTTTTGAATTCATTTAATATATAGGTCAACAATTTTGTAATTCGTAGTCGTAATTCAAAAGGGGCAGTGTTTGTCTTGGGAACAATCGGTTGCCTCCCCTTCATAGTGGGCTGGCTCTACCTATTTTAGTATTACGTTTTACATTGTTCTCTCTTGGTTTGCACCTACACATATTTTTCTTATTTATTTATCACTATACCATGTGTGATGTCCGTGTGAAGATGATAAGAGAATGTGTATTTATTTTGAAGGGTGAAAGTGAGTACAGTTGATTCACGAATGACAGTTGACATATCTCAAAATTGGCAATAACATTTGTATATAGTATTACATGTAACTTGTTTTCGATGGCCTATTACATGGTCATTTGTAAATGTTATGGAATTTATTACACACTTAGTCATGGAGAATGGTGTTGGTAGCACTGAAATGCAACATTGCTTGTTTTTCAGTGCATAAGTTGTTATAATTATGTAGAATTAATTGGCATTCAAATTGATTTACTGTAATTAGATTGCAATCTCATTGATTTACGTGTAATAAGATGGCATTCTAATTGATATGTCTTTAATTAGATGGCAATTCTTTAATTAGATGGCAATCTAATTGATGTACCTTTAATTAGATGGCCAGCATTCAAATTGATTTACTGTAATTAGATTGCAATCTCATTGATTTACGTGTAATAAGATGGCATTCTAATTGATATGTCTTTAATTAGATGGCAATTCTTTAATTAGATGGCAATCTAATTGATGTACCTTTAATTAGATGGCCAGTCTGAGATTGATGGCAATCTAATTGATTTACCTGTAATTAGATGGCAGTCTAATTGGATGGCAATTCTTTAATTAGATAGCAGTCTTATTGATTACCTGTAATTAGATGGCAATCTGTAATTTGATGGCAATCTAATTGATGTACCTGTAATTAGATGGCAATCTGTTATTTGATGGTAATCTTAATGATGTACCTGTAATTAGATGGCAATCTGTAATTTGATGGCAATCTAATTGATGTACCTGTAATTAGATGGCAATCTGTTATTTAATGGCAATCTAATTGATGTACCTGTAATTAGATGGCAATCTGTTACTTGATGGCAATCTTATTGATGTACCTGTAATTAGATGGCAATCTGTAATTTGATGGCAATCTAATTGATGCCTCTGTAATTGGATGGCAATTCTTTAATTAGATGGGAATCTTAATGATGTACCTGTAATAAGATGTAATTGTAGAGCAGCATGTGTTCAGTTATATGTAGTGCATGTTACATGTGTTACATGGGGAGTGTATGGAGTACCAGAATGTGTGACTTTGCCAGCCGCGTTGTCTCAGGGATACCCCTAGATGTAGATTAAAACATGTCTTTAATACAACAAATTCCCACAAAACTTTACACTATTCTTGTAGCTTCAATACTTTGTCTTAATTATTTCAACAACAATTCACAAAACATGAATGCTTTGAAACTTTACATAACAGTGCCTTTGTTGCAGAAAGCTTTAAGATGACAACATAAAAATGCCTGCGTGTTGGGGGTTACTTTTAGCACTTTAATGCATACCTGTAAATAAAAACGGAGTCTTATTGTTGACAATTGAAAGGTTTTGAAGAGTTAGAACAGTCCGTGCTGCTGGAGTCAGCTCTGTAGAGTGCAGGCATAGGAGACACTGACCTTGAAATATTAGAAAAATAGATTTAACTCAATGAATAGCTTTTGTGAATGAGTTTATACTGCATGTAGCTATTTATTTAGTGTTTGCTTTTTAACCAAAACTTTATAAAAATTAATACTTTTGCTGTGTATTAAAGACATGTTTTGTATTAATTGTTGTATTTTATGATCGAAACTTATATCCTGGTATTGACTACCAAATAGATGTGTGATAACTGGGACAAGGTCAGTCTACAATGTCAAGGTCCAAACTAACGACAATGTCAAATACAAAACTAACGAAAATGAAGCACCAATCTACAATGTCAACATCACAAACTCCGTATCTATCGCACCTGAAACTTCAGGGTTTTGAGTAAGGAATGTAAAAAACAATACCAATTACGACCTATTGTTTTAATTCATTTCAAAGGATAGAGCTGTGTTGGGCATAATTGTTTTACTGGTTTACTTACGGACATCCTGAAATAAGCCTCTTATTGGCATTTCTGGTCACATGATGTAGGTACAAACAGCATGTGGTATCATCTTTTGGCATGAGCAACTCGGACAGTAAAAAACAGTGTTCCTTAAGGTTGGTTTTCAATGGAAAAAAAAGTTGATCCAACATGTTTGCACCTGCAAGAAAACTGCTTTCAGACCATTGCGAATATTACCTTTTTCCTAATGCGTTTTGTCCATTTCATCCAACTTGAGGGGTGGTGGGGTACATGTCCTCCTTTTTAAAAGCATAAGGTGTTAATGCATTTTGATCCGTGCAAGTTCTTGTATGTTTTCTGACATTTTGCTCCAGATATTTCTGTCTTGATATAAACGGACATTCATTGATCATGCATATTGTACAGTGGCCTTGAGGGAACCAATCCTGTTGTACAGTGGCCTTGAGGGAACCAATCCTGTTTCACAATGGCCTTGAGGGAACCAGTCTTGTACAATGACCTTGAGGGAACCAATCCTCTTGTACAATGGCCTAGAGGGAACCAATCCTGTTGTACAGTGTCCTTGAGGGAACCAATCCTGTTGTACAGTGGCCTTGAGGGAACCAATCCTGTTCACTTGGAGTTATCCAAAGAATGTAATTGCCTATCCAATTTTGAGTGAACATCCTTGGGTTTGATTTAGAGATTCACTTCCAAATTATTTTTACACTGTGAATGAAGCTGTATTTGATATGTTTTGTTAACCACTTTCACATGGTGTTTCTCATCTAACTCTTACATTGTCTGAATTGAATTGTAAATGATAATTTTGTATTGTGAATTGTGAACATTTTAAACAATTTGTAGAAAAGAAAATACTTTAAATAAAAAAAATACAAAGATATATTGTGTATTCAATTCAATTGTCCATGCCTTTTAAGTTTAAATGAACAAGTGTCGATGAAGGCCCAAAACTAGAGTGTTTATACCCACCACAAAGTTTAGTGGGGGTATAATGAATGATGTTCGTCTGTCTGTAAATACAACCTTTAGTTCTTGAGCTGGCTGTAGACCCCCAGGGGGAATTTTGTAGGATATGATTTTCTGAAAGAACAAACATTAAGCTTCAAAATGAGACGTGTGCCATCTGAGCGTTGGGGCTTTAGTGAGTTTTGGGGAAAAACTTTGAGTTTTTAGACGAAAATTACCTAAATCTGGAATTATTTTTTAGAAAAAGAATGGAATATATTAGAACCAATTTGAATTGATGGAATCTTTCTCGGAACACATCTCTACGTGTCCCACAATATAATTTATGGATCCGATACTTAAATGTTGAGATTTTCGGTAAAAATGTTAAAAAATTGAATAAAATCGCTGATTTCTGTAATACATTGGGGGTATTTAACTAAAAATTAGAAATATATCTAATACAGTAGAAGAAAGAAATATTGTAATATTTTTTGGGCAGGGTAAGGTCCAGTGATTAAACAGAAAAAAGTTCCAAACCACGTTTTGGAAATGCCTTAATTTTTGGGCGAAAAATGTGTATTTTGTCAAAAATCGCCAGAATCTGGAATTATTTTTTAAAATTAGTATGAACATAAACTTATCAATTTGAAGCAATAAAATGTTGCACACTATACGTATCCATATATGCTCAAGTATTTATATTTTAGGGCAAAATGTTGAAAAAATGACTAAAATCGCTGATTTCTGTAATGCATTGAGGTATTGGGGAAAAAAATTAAAGTGCATAGAAAGAACGGGAAAAAAATGTTATAACATTTCTGCTGTCCAATGTGCAATAATATACCAGAAAACCGTCTTTCTTCTATGAAACATTCCTACTCTTAACCTGGCGATATTGCCATTAAACCGTCATATGCTTCCAAGGAGTGCATGGCACGCTGACATTTTATTTGCTTTTAAAGCAAACAAGCCTGCTCTGGGAATTTGTTAAAAAATGACATGACAGAACCTCCTGAACAAATACAACACATCATGTACTAGTTCTTGAGCAGGCTGTAGACCCCACTCGCCCATGGGAGATTTTGTAGGGCATGATATTCTGAAAGAACTTAGTAAGTTTCAAAATGAGAGGTGTGCCATCAATTCTGAGCGTTGAGCTTTAGCGAGTAACGTGCATGTAAACTATGTTACCTTACATTAAAATTAAAATTTCAATGTACATTAAAAACATTTAATATAAATTAAATCAAAACCATGTAAAAACATAATACATGTACTTTTATTAATATAAGTTGAGAAGCGCTTCAAACTTAATGAAACTATTCTGTAATTTACGTTACACCACATTCACTACCAAAAAAACTTATTTTTAGTGCAAATAGGTGGCTGTAAAAACTGGTGTTTGTAAGTAAGGGTTTCTATATATCAAAATATTAATTAGACTGCGTATAATATGCATATGTGTACTAGTCGAAATTTAGGTGTAACACAATAAAAAGAAATCCAACATGGCGTCCAAGATGGTCCCGTTGTGTCACAAGATCTGTAGGTCGGCCCAGCAGCCGTCGGCCGAGGGTCGCTCAATGCTATTTCTCTATAACTATACTGTATATAGCTCTAGGTGCCATGTTCGAGGCCTGAACTCAAGTAGCCCTCCCCCTGATACGGTCTAGCGACCGAGTGCCACACGTAGCGGGGACCTTTGCCGAGGCTGGCCACCATTCCCGTGTCACAAAACCTGTGGGTCGGCCCAGCGGCCGTCGGCTGTGGGTCGCTCAAGGCTATTTCTCTCTATATAACTATACTGTATATAGCTCTAGGTGCAATGTTAGAGACACAAACTCAGGTAGCCTTCCCCCTGATACGGGACCGAGTGCCAGGCATAGTGAGGACCGTTGCCGACGGCTGGCTACCGGTCCCATTATGTCGCAAAATATGTAGGTCGGCCGGGCGGCTATCGGCCGAAGGTCGTTCAACGCTATTTCCCTCTATATAACTGTATATAGCTCTTTGCCATGTTCGAGACTCGAACTCGGGTAGCCTTTCCCCTAATATGGACTAGC
Source organism: Cyrtodaria siliqua (assembly GCA_037043455.1). Classification (NCBI taxonomy): domain Eukaryota; kingdom Metazoa; phylum Mollusca; class Bivalvia; order Adapedonta; family Hiatellidae; genus Cyrtodaria; species Cyrtodaria siliqua. The sequence continues at coordinate 1,855 of JAWPHD010018186.1, read as the reverse complement.
GACCGAGTGCCACAGGTACTGGGGACCTCTGCCGACAGCTGGCCACCGGTCCCGTTGTGTCACAAAATCTGTGGGTCGGCCCAGTGGCCGTATGCAGAGGGTCGCTCAACGCTATTTCTCTATAACATATACTGTATATAGCTCTATGTACCATGTTCGAAATGCCGGTAACGTGGTCAAGTCCAAGTCACCAAGAGCTATTTCCTTGTTCGAAATGCCAGTAACGTGGTCAAGTCCAGTCGTCAACTGCTACACGTACGTGTTCCAGAATGCCTACACATAATGGCTTTCAGAAAATAGGGTCTACAAATTTCCACCTGGGGTGAGGGTTACTCCTACTAGCTTCAGTCTATTTTTCTATTGGACCTGATATATATTTTTAGATTTTAACCCAATACCCCAATGGATTGCAAAAATTAGTGATTTTAGTCCTTGTTTCCCGACATATTTCAACAGTTATATATGCTGCAAGGAAACACTTGAATATGTATGCTGTGCAACATTATATTACTTCAATTGGATAAGTTTATGTTAAAACTATTTTCAAAAATATTAAGATCCGTCGATTTTGACAAAAATACACATTTTTTTCAAGCATACGGTGTCTGGACTTTTTCTTACTTAATTATTGGACCCTTTGTCTATCCAAAAATATTACATGTGTCCTTATTCATTGCATTTAAATTTTGTTCTTATATTTTAACCCAATACCTTACAGAAATCAGTGATTTTAGTCATTTTTTTCAACATTTTGCCCTAAAAATGCAATATTTGAGCAGCATATGTTATATACATGCCAGGAAAGACTAGAATTTTATGCGTGCTAACTATCATTGCTTAAATTTGATAAGTTTATGTTCAAACTAGTTTAAACAGAGGCCCAAGAGGGCCTGTGAATGCTTTACTGGCGTTATACAATTGATGTAGTCGAGTCCGTACTACATGGTGTCTAGAGTGTACACAAGGTTTTTTCAAGTATTTGACTAGAGACCTTGTTTGGACCCCTGGGACCCATTTTCGAACTTGACCAAAATAATAATTACTGAAACATTTCGACAAAGTTTCATCAAGATTCGGGAGAATAAGTGCCTCTAGAGTGTACACAGGTTTTTCCAAAGTTTGACCTGTGACCTAGTTTTTAACACCATGTGACCCATTTATGAACTTGACCAAGATATTAATTAAAGGACAAACATTTTGACAAAGGTGACACAAGGGTTTTTCCCATATTTGACCTAGTGACCTAGTTTTTAACCCCATGACCATTTTCAAACTTTACCAGATATAATTAAGACAAAAATCTGACAAAGTTGCATCAAGCTCGGGTCAAAATATGGCCTCTAGAGTGTACACAAGGTTTTTCCAATATTTGACCTAGTGAACTAGTTTTTAACTTCAGTGACCCATTCGACTTGATCTAGATATAAATAAGATAAAACATTTGACAAATTTCATCAAGATTGGATAACAAATTGACCTCTAGAGTGTACACAAGTTTTTTCAAGTATTTTGACCTAGTGAAATAGTTTTTGACACATGAACCATTTTTGAACTGACCGAGATTTCATTGAGACATACATTATGACAAAGTTGCAAGATCGGGTATAAATTGGCCTCTAGAGTGTACTCACGTTTTTCTCAAGTTTGACCTAGTTTGACCTAGTTTTTAACCCAGTGTCATTTTGAACTTGAACAGATATAAATAATGACAAACATTTTGACAAAGTTTATCAGTGATTGGGTCGAAATACGGCTTTTAGAGTGTACACAAGGTTTTCAAGTATTTGACCTAGTGACCTAGTTTTTAACCCAGTGACCCATTTCAACTTAGACAGCTATAATTAAGTATACAAAC